>SNQJ01S0017644.1:8857-19403 GCA_010110895.2 Picea sitchensis | reverse complement strand
CCATCCATCTTAGTATCCAACTTAGCTTCCATTGAATCCATCATCTCTTGTAGTTCATCTTTTGTTACTATCTTCTTTTGTAAATCATTTATGTCCCTACGCATTTCTTCACCTTCATCAAGAGTCCAAGTAGGATTTTATGGGGGCTTAGTTGGTGTAGAAGTTCCCTTTTTGGGTGGCATGTTGGCCAAGTATCACTTTTGAACCTTGATTTTGAGGTGGTTCTGCTAGACAATATTTATTTTGTTGTATCTCCCAAGTTTCGGCCCTTCTGGTTATGAAACTTTCTTTTATTTAGTTCTCTGATATTTCTTCTCTGCAATGCCACAGGTCTGATCAAAATTGGATGTGCCAAGTGGAATTTACGGTAACTTCCCCACAACTTGTCGATTTTTTCCTTTCCAGGATATCTCACTTGTATAGCATGCCCCTCCCAAAATAATTGATATAAATTTTGAAACTCACACCAAAAGTACTACAGACTGTCCACAATCCAATGAAACCAGTCCCACTCAATTTGGATACTCTAGGAAGAAGTTATGATTGTTTTACCTGGAACACCTTCTTCAGACTAGTCAGATACCCTATGTTAAACAAGGTGTATATACAAATTTAAGATGACCCATAAGCTAAACATTTTACCACATATACCTTTATAATTTCTATAAATAGCCTCCGAATGTCAGGTTCTGAAATGTTACAGAGAAGTTTTTATAGTGAAAATTCCGCAATGAATCAGTTCTGGATGATTCTAGAACCCTATCTTGTACAGGTTATATATCCGAAAGCATAAGGCCTCAGGAGCTGAATTGTTAACCCAATGTACATTGATCTGTCTGCTAAATGTCCTCCAAGCCGTTCCTTTTGAAACGTTGTAGAAAAAAAGTTATAGTGAAAATGCCAAGGTGTCTCAGAAGTAGCAGTGAAACCCCAAGACCTTGAGCTCTGATTTCAAGGGGACAACCTCCTTTTACCCCACTTAAATGTTCAAGTACAAGATGATTCAAAATGAAAATGTCTCCTTGGTATATATAGGAGACTAGGAGGTATAATTACAACTAATGGCCTAAAGCCAACATAAATAAAATAGCATTACTAATATAATATGCCCCAATTAAGGGGTAATGAGCCAATATTAGGGCTTAACAACAAATGTGGGCACCTATTTTGCAATGTTTCCTTAATCATCGATCATTGGTTTTGAATATCAATAGATATCAACCATTCATCAAAGAGGGTTGGTTAGAGTGAGTGGTAGTCTCGGTGGGGAAGGAACTCCGACAAAGAGACTTTGAGAGTTAATGAGAGTCGTTGATCGGGATATGGGCGAGGTTGAACCTCAGTTGTAGATAAAATTAGGTCATGCTCATGTGAGGAAACATAAAGGGGTAGTGACCTCATCATGACATGTTGTGCCAGTGTGGAAGTCAGCATGTCTGAAAGGATGACATGTGTCACCCTGAAATTCATAGGAAGGGTCGAGTGGGAATCCCTGTCGGTATTAAAATATAGAACATGTGTCAAGAAAGGGTTTTCTACAAGTCATGATGACATGGAACCTATAATATAGAATCTATGGGAAGAAGAATGACATGTTTCAGGTGGCAAGGGTGCCATGTGTCTTGTAGAGATCGTGCCACATGTCAACATGACTCGAGATTTTGAGATAGAACTCTATGTTGAGTGATGTATGCCACATGTCACACCAAGTGGTTGGTAGTGGTAGATACACATGTCATGATAGGTGGTAGTTAGGATGTCCTCTGAGATGACATGTGTCAACAATTGATTGGTTGGAGGGATGGAGGTAGGCTCGATTAGGCAAAAATCCCTTTAGGTATTCGCATTAAATATCAACCGTTGATTGGAGGGGAAAATAATGATCCCCGTCTTCCATTAGAGTGAGGATGTCATATGGGTTTTAAATACCAGAACGAGTGCACTTTGATAGGAGATCTCTGAGAGCCAATGTGGGCCATTCATATGTCATGGATGGGGAAACTCCGAGAGTAGATATGGACCGTTGATCTGTCGTGATCGAGGGAGTTATGAAAGGATATATAGGTTGTTGATATCCTACCAAAGGAATTAATAGGATTACGTGAATGTTTCCATGTGTCAAGCATAGAAGGTGCCATGTGACATAGTGATCTGACACCTGTAGGTAAACTTCTATGGGAAATATGAATACCACGTGTTAGGTGGCGATGGTGCCATGTTTCATGCATAGATGTCATCGGGGGTCAAGAGAATTTGGAACATGTAGATGAACTCCTGAGAGGATCTTTGTCGTTCTCCAAAGTTTGAATGTTTGGCAAGGTCGTGTGTTGGCCAAAAATGTCGACGACAATATAGGTATTAGCGACATGATGAGATTTGTTGGTTTGTTGTTGGATGAGAGAAATCTCCACCATTTATTTCCTTGAAATTCGTTCGAGAGAGATGGACGTCATGATGAAATGAGCATGCCAAAAATCCAGTCAGTGTGGCTGAGTAGTGACAAATGTCACTACGTGATTGGTCGACTAGAAATGTGGTTCCCATTAAATGAGGATATCCTTTGCGCCTTTTTTTTTGTGGGGGGGGCGTTGGATCTACATGCCAGTGAATTTGGATTGTTGATCTAGGCATAATGTCGGCGGGGTTCAAAGGGGATGTGTTAAGCATTGTTAAGAAACCTTAAAGATGATGAAAGGAAGAGTGATCTCGACCGTCAGTCGGAGTGGGATTTAGACACGGTCTCAACTGTTGATTTTTTGTGGCTCCCACTGTCATCTTGGGAGGTGAGAAGTGGACGAGCAATTAACCATTTTACAAGTTGGTGTCACTGACTTACTCAGAGTCATAGGATGATAGAAATGAATACCTTCAGATCTAGGATATGCCCGATTAATGTATTGTCATCAAAACTTTCAGTTGGGTTCTTTGTGACCCATGGGAGTAAAATCTCGACGATGATGATGTGAGGTTATGTGGGATGGGAACCATGGATTGACTAACCATGTGGAAAGTACCACTTCGGATCCATGATTGTGCCACATTGTATGACACATGGGATAGGAAACCATGTGGATGTCACATGGCAGTGAGGTGGCATTTGGCTAATGAGGGCCAAGAACTTTGGAAAGCCATAATGTTTGATCTAGAGCTCAATTTGGAGCATGGTGATAGTCGTGGGAAAGCTCTTGATGAGAAGAAGATAATGGTTCCCTCAAGAAGAAGATTTGATATGATTGAGAAAAGGAAAATTTTTAATACCCCATCCTTTAAGAGGGTACTTAGGGGGTTGGGTGTGTTACAAAGTGGTATAAGAGAAGGCTACAAAACTAGGCCTAGATGGGCCAGAGATCAGTCAAAGGAATATTATAATAAGGCCAAGATGAGCCTTTTTGAAAGATTTTATCTACATTTAAAAGTTTGTTTTTTATCTACCCAAATTCCTTGAGGTGGAGGATAACATATTGAAATTGTACCTTGGAAACTCTTACTGAATTACAACATAAGAATCATGTTGTTCTTTTGTCAAATTAATAACTACTCTTATAAGAGTATGAATAAGATGATAGGAATTAACGGTAAGACTAAAATGCAAAAAGGAAAAAAATGGTAGAATCTTATTATAGGATTGTATGAGTGAACTGATGATTGTAATACTACCTATAAGTATAGACTATTAGAGCCTTGGCCATTGGGATTGTTTTTATATAAGGGATAAGAAACTTATGGAGAATTCCTTGTGGATTTTAGTAGGGATTGATAGGACCCTTGGCAGTAATAAGTACTTCTTAAATAAAATACTAAACCATGTCTGCAAATTTCCTCATGATCAAAAGACTGATGGGAAACTTGTAAGGTCATGTTGTCGAACTATAATGAATGAAAAATTGTTACCAGAATAAGAAAAAGAAGAATGATTTTGTTGGACTGTTTCTAGTCCTCATAGAAAAGTTATATTCCTACTAACCTAAGGTCATGCATGTGCATGTGAATGCAAAAGGAATATAGTCTAAATACATATGTAATTGTAAGCATGGGTAAAACACTTCGTGCACAAGTATATGATGGAATGCAATTAGAAAAAATTGAACATGCATATAGGCTCATTATGGTATGTAATTAGATGTAAAACATGGTTTTTTCTTAGATCATATGGCTAGTTATGATATGATAATAAAAACCTAAGTAAAAGGCCGATGATGTTGATTGCATACTATGAGGATAAGGTAGAATGAAAAATAAAATGTTGCTAATGCTATTGTATATAACCCTATGAGGGTGATATAGGATGACTAATGAAAGAATGATATATAGTTTGGTAAAGGAATTAATAAATCATTTCAAGGTGACCAATAGGTTTTATTAACATCCAGAAGTCGATATTAGTCATACAAGTATGGATTGGTAGGAAAAGGGAATAAAAAAAAAAAATACTCCCTCTGTAGAGGTGTATTTGTTAAAATATTTGATGTTCTTGTTTAACTAGAGACAATACCACAATATTGTCACCCAACCATTAGCACACAACCACCCCCAAGCACTTTAACATTTTCTGGATAGAATGATTCTAGAAATCCACACTAGAACCAACAGATAAACCCTAGATACAGTAATAGCATGATATGGAACTAGAAAACAACATCCAATTGTTGCAGCAACACAAGACAAGGAGAGCACGCCTTCTCCAAGGGTGGCGCACAAGAGAGAGAGAGAGTCTCCAAAACCACAAAACATGAACAATACTCAACTGCAAAAATTACAGTTGCACTTCTTTCCAAGAATACCACCAAGAATATCACCAAGAATATGACCAAGAATACCACCAAGAGATACTAAAGGTAGGCTGCATATCTTAGGCTAGATGGCGCTAGAGAGAGAGACCAAGAATCACCCCAAAAGATGCTCCTTCATTTCTTGCAACTGCATCTCCAAACTTGTGTTATGCTTTAAACTGAGAGAGTGAATGGAGTGTGTACAAATGAGCTAGAGATCCTATTTATAGTGTTTCTTGTCACCTTCCTGGTCGACTTGTCTTTCTAGAATATAATACATTGATATTATTTATTCTACTAAGCCCACTTGTCTTCTAGGGTTTTTACACATCTGTTTAGGGTTTCTCTTGCTTCTGAAATATTTTATTCTAGTCAAAGTTTACACATCCATACTAGCTAGGGAGGTATTAACTGTAACGGTCTCAAACACATCCATCTATTTCACATGGTATGGGAAAGGATCACATAGTCTTGTAGACCATTATACAGGTAGCATCATCATAGCCACATAGGCTATTTTATTCTCATGCAGATCAAGTCATGAGCATCATCATCACTATCCATCTGGCTAGAAATAACCTCCAACACTACTAGTAGTCTCCATGGCAATCAGGTAGTAGCACATAGTTACAACAATTCCATCCAATAGATCACAAATGTTTCCATCCATAGTAGTACACAACTATTATCCAGTGGTACAAAACCACTCCTAGTAGCGCACATATAATATCTAGTGACACATAGTCACTTCCAGTGGAACACATAAACCACAGTAGAACATAGCTATTGTCCAAAGATACACAGTCTCCACTGCAATCAACTAATAGATACACAAGCTATCACCATGTAGTACAATAGTCTCTATGATCAACTAGTAACCTGACATCAAATAATATCATCATTTGCATCATCTCTCAAGTCCATAATACATTTGATTAATCGGGAATGATATTGAATAAGTCATGTGCTAGACTTAAAACACTCAACATAGTGTCTCACATAAGTCACTCACTCAACAGAGTGATATAGGGACCATTTTTCCTATCCTGGTCACTGCCTATGAAATAGGAAGAATGATTGTCCCAACAGATGTTGAAAGCCATGCCATGGGCTACAATGACCATTATTCTAATCCGTACATATGTCCTAGAAGAATGTGAGTCCTCCCAAATGCTGAAATCCACACCATGGGCTACAAGGACCATTCTTCCCACTCTGGTCACTACTCTAAACTCAGGAAGAATGATTATCCTGGACCATTTTCCCCCCTCTAGACACTACTGTGAACTTAGGGAAAATGTTTGTCATGTACCAATATCCCCACTCTGGTCACTACTGTGAACTCAGGGAGATGAACCATTCTACTTGTCTGGGAAAATCCCCAGGAGAATAGATGTCTTGTACCATTCTACCTGTCTAGGAAATTCCCCAAGAGAATAGGTGTCCATGGTACATCAACAATGTGTCAACCTAGACAATTATCCATAGGGAGAATTCCAGTCCATCAACAATCCATTTTTCATAGACCATTCTCCACCTAGAGAATGTTTGTCCACCAGCACACCAACTATCCATGATTACATATATCAACACTCCCTCCAAACCGAGGAAGCCATCTCCTCCCTCTCAACCAAGGGAGCATATCTCCACAAGTCCCATCTTGTCCCTCAAGTATGAAAAATTATCTTGGACATAGGTTTTGTCAAAATATCAATTGTCTTCTCATCGATGGAGATGTGTTGCAGAATAACTTCTCACTTTGGACTTTATCATTGATAAAATAATACTTGATATCAATTTTCTTCGACCTGTCATGGAAAACAGGGTTATATGAAATCTTCACACAACTCTAATTATCACAATATATCACAGTCGAATCCAACACCCGAAATCATCTTACAGAGCCATATTGATTATGTACAAGCATCACAAGCTGCAATATACTATGCTTCTACAGTCCTAAATGAAATAGACTCTTTTTTTATGTTAGCCCATGATATCATAGAAGAGAACAAACTAAAACATATACCAAAAGTACTCTTTATGTCATTTGTACTCCCTTCCCAATCTAAATCAGTAAATCCATGCAATTGTATGTCACTATTTGAGGCATATCTCAAACCATAATTTAATATCCCATGAAGATATCTAAAAAATTGTTTTGAAGCTATCCAATGCTCATGTCTATGTTCCACATTGAACTGGCTCAACGTGTTCACAACAAAGAAATTTTTTGGTTTGGTATTAACCAAATACATCAATGAACCAATCAAATACCGATATAAGGATGAGTCTACTGGATTAGAATCAAAGTCTCTCAACTTCTTCAAATATGTCACCATGGTATTTTCCATGGATTTGCAATCCATCATCCCAAACTTCTAAAGGATATTTACAACATACTTCCCTTTCCCTAGGAATATTTCACCATGCTTCTTCCATACTTCTAGTCCCAAATAATTATTCATGATACCAATATCATTCATATCGTATTCATAATCTAGCTCTCTCTTACACTAAATAATGAGAGGCTCTACACCTGTCAGAAACAAATCATCAACATATAGTAGTAGGATCACAGGTGCATCATTCACAATCTTGTAATAAAGGTTTGGATCAACATAGCTCTTGGATCTTTCTTGAGTCCATGCAAGGTGTTCTTTAATCTTCATGCATGGTTTTCTCTCGAGTGTACCTCAAAACCTTGAGGTTTCTCTATGTATACTTATTCCTCAATTAATACATTGATAAAAGAAATGTTTGTCTCCATCTGATGTAAATTCCAACACATGGATGTTGCAAGAGATATCATGGCTCTAATAGAGGTGTATCTAGAAACTGGAGCAAACATCTCATCACAATATTCTCCCTCCTGCCGGGAGAACCCTCTAGCCAYGAATCKTTCATTGTATTTATACATACTCCCATATACTCCATAATTTATCTTGTAAAAACATTTTGAAGTGACTACATACTTTCCTTCAGGCTAAGCACAATTTCCCATACATCATTTTTCATGATGGATTAATATTCTTCCATCATAGCYTCCTTCCATTCTTTATTCTTGACTACTTCTTCAAAGGTGGAAGGTTCTTTTGCCACACAACTAGAAAATATTTTGGGCCTTTTGCTTTCCTTGAAGGTGCCATTTGGAGCTTCATGTATTTCTGCTTCTTGTAGGGTGGATTTGAGCCACGATGGTATTTTTCTGGTCTCAGGTACAATAATTGGTTCTACTGGTTCTTAATTGGGATGTTATGGAGAACATGTAGTTTCTTACTTGGGACCTTCATGTTCTTCTTGATCATTGGAATCCATGGAATATTCTATAGATTTCCAAAAGGAAACGCAGAAACAGTAAACGCTAGTTGCAGCTGCAACTCGTGCTATAATGAGCTTGATAAAGAAATGTCAATCTACCTTCCAACAATTATACTGTTCTAAAGGTAGTGTGGGCCCATAACTTGTTAAAATAATCTATGTGCTCATTTAACTATAGACAATATCGCAATATTGTCACCCAACCATAGGCACACAACCACCCCCAAGTACTTTAACCTTTTTTAGATAGAATGATTTTGGAAATCCACACTAGAACCAATAGATAAACCCTAGCTGAAACAGTAGCACAAGATGGAACCATAAAACACCATCCAATTGTAGAAACAACACAAGACAAGGAGAGTGCACCTTCCCCAAGGGTAGCGCACAAGAGAGAGAGTGTCCACAACCATAGAACAAGAATAATATTGAACTACAGTGGTTGCAATTGCACTTCTTCCTAAGAATACCACCAAGAATATCACCAATAATACCACCAAGAATATCACCAAGAATACCACCAAGAGATAATAAAGGTAGGGCACATATATTAGGCTTGATAGTGCTAGAGAGAGAGATGAAGAATCACCCAAGAAGATGCACCTTCCTTTCTTGCAACTAAAGCTCCAAACTTGCACTATACTTTATTGAGAGAGTGAGTGAAGTGAGTGTGTACAAATGACCTAAAGTACCTCCTATTTATAGTGGTTCTTGTCACCTGTCTGGGCCGACTTGTCTTTCTAGAAGATAGTACATTGATATTATTTATTCTATTGAGTTGACTTGTCTTCTAGGGTTTTTACACATCTGCTTAGGGTTTCTCTTTCTTTTGTAATATTTTATTCTACTCAAAGGCTACACATGGAGGTTAATACCTCCCATAACTACCATAATATCAATATTATTGACCAAGAGTGAATTGAGGCATGAAGGGAGGTTAAAATTATTATCTTACTGTCTTGGGTAATTTTGTAAATTGCCTAGTTTATGAATTTTGAATTGTCGATTGCCTGAATAGAAAAAGGGTCTGAATGAATTCTTGTTGGAAGTTTCCATGAAAGAAGGAATCTTATGTATAATTAATCATGTGAAACTTGGCAGTTGATTGGTTGTAAACTCTCAAAAGAGAAGGCCATTTTTGAGATCAGATAAGTGAAGAAGAATGATATATAAATGTGCAAGTTATGCACATGCATGATGTATGAGTGTAGGTATGAATTCCTGAGTAAGGGGGAAGTAAAGAAAGGAGAGTGATTTCCGGAATTGAATAATTCCATGGATGCATGCCAACAGGGATGATTTTAAGGATGGAAATTTATTTTAAAATGTAGAAACCTTGGCGAATATTACTAATCCTTCATATACCAACTATAAATGTTTGGCGATATGTTTGTAAAAATATTCAAATTTCTAATGATTTTATACAGTTTGTATAAAATTTTGGCGATTTTTAAGGTAAAATAATTGTATCCTATAGAATATGGGTGAATTATTTTTAGAATAGCGAATCTTTTTTGGGGAAAAACCTTGGAAAATTAGCCCATGAGCGAAATTTAGCCCCTAAAATCATCCCATTGCATGGATGACACTATGATGGAGGGTTTGAATATTTTGTTTAAAATAATGGCTTGAGGAAGTATGTCATTCCTCATAAATATTTGAGGTGAAATGCTAAAAGAGAAATGAGCAAGAGTGAGCTTAATTATTGGTTGTTATCTTGTATAGAGGGCAGCATAATTATGATTTTATTGGTGAAATTGGTCATGTAAGTGACTGTAAGGTCTCATCAAAACTGGATGATCCTAAATAAATATGAATGAACGAGGTAAAAAGGTGTGAAGGATTCACACACACACACACACACACACACACACACACACACACACATATATATATATATATATATGTATGTATGTATGTATGTATACCAACTTAATAGTATAATATGACTACTTGATCAAGTAGGATGTGAGGCAAGGGGTGTGCTTGCCTATATTTTAAGAAGTCTATAATAATGCTATAGAGGCATAGATGACTCTATTTTAAGAATTCTATTTATCTTGTTTGAATACTAACCTGAGGAGGATGCGTATCTTTTATTTCTAAAAATCTAATGTAAATTGTTGAAAGGTTAAAAAAGCAAGAACACTCTATTGTCATAATAGAAGGAAACATGAATATTCCTTTGAACAAGCATGAGTTAAATGATTTTAAAGTATATTTGCATGTGAACTATAAAGTGTGCCTATAGTAGACACACAGTATGTTGGGGCAAGTGGTTAAGTGCATGTAAGCACACAATGAATACAAGATGATGAAATAAAGGTATTAGTTTCAATGCATAATAAGAATGCATGTGTATATTCTTTATGGAATATCGGGTAAACCTCTAAAATGATGAGGCTAGATATGACTCAGGGTTGAAGTCATTTCCAATAGTAATAGATATACAATAA
>SNQJ01S0017643.1:407320-431738 GCA_010110895.2 Picea sitchensis | reverse complement strand
TAGGATATCCATGACTGATGGTTTCTCTGGTTACAATCAGATATCAGTCATGCCTGGGGACAGAGAAAAGACAGCTTTCACCACTCCTTGGGGTACATTCATGTATGCCAAAATGCCTTTCGGATTGATGACTGCTAGAGCAACATTTCGGCGAGCTATGGATATAGTGTTCATAGGGGAGAAGGATCAGTTTGTGGTAATCTATCTGGATGATATCACAGTCTTCTCCAGGACTGACAAGGAGCACTGCTGCCACTTGAGAAAGGTCTTCATGAAGTGTTGAAGGTATGGATTATCCTTAAACCCCAAGAAATCCTTGTTTTCTATGAAGGAGGGGAAGCTGCTAGGCCATATAGTATCAGCAGAAGGAGTAAGGATTGACCCTAGCAGGGTGGAAGCAATTCAGACCCTGTCACTTCCCAGATCTAAAAAAGAGGTTCAGGCATTTTTGGGGAAGATAAATTTTCTGAGGAGATTCGTCTCGAATTTTGCCGAGCTGGTGAAACACATCACAACCATGCTCAGGAAGGGAAATGAATTAAAATAGACCACTGAACCCAGGGAATCCTTTGTCCAAATAAAGAAGGCGTTGACTGAGGCACCTGTGCTAATCAGCCCCGATTATTCCAAAGATTTCATGATATTTTCTTTTGCTTCCTGTGATATAGTAGCGGCAATTTTGTTGCAGAAAAATGATCAAGGGCAAGAGCAACCTATTGCCTTCTACAACAAAGCATTAAAAGATGCAGAACTCCGGTACGAGATCATGGAAAAGCAGGCCTATGCATTGGTGAAAGCTCTCAAAGCTTTCAGAGTCTATGTCTTGCACTCAAAGATCATTGCATATGTCCCTTCGGCCTCTATGAAGGACATTCTTATACAGCCCGACATGGATGGGAAAAGAGGTAAGTGGATTGCCAAGATTCTAGAATTTGATCTAGAAATTAAGCCCACTAAGTTGATAAAGGGACAGGGTCTGGCCAAATTGCTAGCTGAGTCCAACTGTAGAGCCTTGGGGATTAACTTCATCAATGAGCGAGCTGAGTCATCCAACAAGCATTCTCTGGGTGCCTTACCACTAGCAGCCTGCGACTGGTACAAGGATATCTTGTATTTTCTGCAAGAACTAAAGCCTCCTAATGAATTGGGAAAAAGCAAGGCTAGAGATCTAAAGCTCAAGGCGGTCAAATATTGCCTCATTGACCAAACCCTATATTGGAAAGACCCCTTAGGGTTATTATTAAGATGCCTGGATCTGCAAGAGGCCCATAAGGTTATGTTTGATTTCCATAGCGGTCTCTGTGGAGGCCATCATTTCTAGAATACCACAGCTCATAAGATCCTCCGGGCTGGGTACTATTGGCCCACTTTATTCTCTGACGTCTGTAGAGAAATTAGAGCTTGCATCAAATGCCAGAGGTTCTCAGGAAAGCAACAACTCAAATCTCTGCCGTTAAAGCCTATAGTAGTTTCAACACCTTTTCAGCAGTGGGGATTGGACTTCATTGGAGAAATTCATCCTCCCTCAAGTGGCCAGCACAGATGGATCCTCACTGCGACAAATTACTTCACCAAGTGGATAGAGGCTGTTCCCACCAGGAGCATTTCTCACAAAGTAATCATCAGCCTCCTGGAGGATGTCATGGCTAGATTTGGTTGCCCTAGCAGAATTGTCACTGATAATGCCACCCCCTTCAGGTCTGAGCCTCTGGTCAAGTTCTGTGAACAGTTTGAGATTTCGCTGACTCACTCTACCCCCTATTATCCTCAGGGAAATGGACTGGCGAAATCTTCCAATAAAGGTTTGATCAAGCTCATTAAAAGATTATTGGAAGATAATAAAATGGCCTGGGATGAAAAACTCAAATTTTCTCTATGGGCTGACCGAGTGACGACAAAGAAGTCCCTAGGCATTTCACCCTTCCAACTTGTTTACGGAACAGAGGCCATTTTCCCCACTTAGCTCACCTTACCCGTGGCAAAATTCCTCCAGGACCTTGAAGAGGAGCCTGACCATATGGTCAGAAGGATTCATCAAATGGTGGAAGTGCAGCAAACCAGGGAACAAGTCATGAACAGGGCCTACGATCATCAACAAAAGATCAAGCAGGCTTTTGACAAAAGGATCAAGAAAAAAGAGTTTGAGATCGGGGACTTGGTATTTAAATGGGACGCACCCAGACATGATAAAGGAAAGCACAACAAGTTCGACGCCCTCTGGATCGGCCCCTTTAAAATCTCTGAGATTTTCTCCAACAACACCTATGGGTTGCAGAATTTGGAGGGTGAAGAAGTTTTCAACAGCCCAGTGACTGGGCATTTTTTGAAAAAATGTTTTATTTGAGCCTTAGACGGCTCCTCTGTTTGTAAATATTGTCTTTTACTTCTTTGATTTTTCTTTTTGTATGTTTTTGGCTTAATAAATGACTCCATAGCCCAATAACAAGGCATTGAAGCTGCGGAATGAGTTCTTAGAGCATCACAGGGACGACTCTATCCCCCATGGAGCCTAATGTTAGCGATATTTCTTGTCTCGGGATTAGGCGTACCCAGGTCTGCGGTTTGCACGGGAAGCACCTGAGCATATCACGAGATAATCCCATTTTGGAGCAGTGAGTCGAGCAAGCGAGCGGGCCAAGTTTTGTCTTCAGTAGTCAAGAACCATCCTCAAAGAAAATCGACGGTCATAATATTATAGAGGAGATCGATGAAATCCCATCAGCCGTTAGATCTCGAGAAGTTGTGTCGGGGTTAACCCCTAGTGTGCATAGGAGGAGAGCCGGGTTTCAGTTCATCGGAGAATCGAAGTTTTCAAAGACAAGAAACTCTTGCATGTAGGAATCGCGATCCACGATTTCCCGACTAGATCAAAACCGTCCGTCAACAGGGACACGTGGCGAGAGCTCCCGTAGAGTCGGGGATCGGGGAACTGAAAGTCCCGTGCACATGATAACGGGAATCACGATATCCCGATACGCGATTTCCCGACGGACTTAAGGACCGCAAGTTGAAGACAGGTGGTGGGCTCTCGCGATGGGAAATAGACTGTTGACATGTCGACAACCATGAGCCATCGACAATCGGAGAATCACAACTCCCGGGCGCTTGTGTATCGAGACATCGAAAACGCCGAAACCACGACAGAGGTTCGGCTCAAGTCACATAAGAGGTGGTCGTATGGACTATAGTATAGCCAGGAGGGCTAACCCATACACATGCTCATCAGAGGATCGGTGATCGGGAGTTCAAAGGGTCAAGAACTCTTGACAACGGGGAATGCGAAACCCCGAAACCCGATACAGAGTCGGGAAAAGGTCTCGGTGAAGTTCAGGAGATCGTAATGAAAGGAGAAGAGACCTGTCGACTAGGTCGGGGTTTCATCAAGGATTTCACTCGGGGATCCAAAGAGCCTCTTCGGTTCAGCAGAAAAGAAGAAAGAGGGTGGGTGAAGCCTCGCCTCACCCATTTATTGCAAAGTATGGAGGTCCCGGCTGAAATAGACACAGAAGGGTCCCTTGTACAGGTTCTCTTCAGGAAAGCTACGCCGAGTCTCCAACTCACTAGAGAAGCCTGCACACGCTAGTTCAATATTCAAAGGGCTAAGCTACCCCCTGGCGCGAGCCATGCTGAATTAAAGAGGCGCATGACAGGGGAACAGAGGGCAGATTTGATGGAGGCAGACTGACAGCCCGTCCTGATAGAGAAGCTCCTCAACGTTAAGCATTGAATTCATGATATGATCNCTAGTCCCAAGAATATGTAGGCATTTTTGCCATTTTTGTAAGGATCGATGGTTGAGCTGAGCTCCCGGTTGTAAAGTTTTAATGAAGCATTGTTGCTCTGGTTATGTATGAACTTTTGAGACTTCTTGCCTTATGAATGCCAGTTTCTTTCATGTCTTTGTTTACACCATGTTAGAGCAACTCGGAATTGGAGGATCCAGTCGAGCTGTAGCTTTTATAGGATGATGTTGTAATGGATCACTGTAATGGTTACGGAGCCTCTAGCCGGTTCCTGTGATTTCTTTAACGCTGAATGACTTGGAATTGGAGGATCCAATCGAGTCTTCTATTCAGTTTCTTGAAGTCCTGAACCAGAAGGATCCTGCTTTCAAAGTTTTTCCCCCACAAACCACTGCAAGCCTATTGCCCAGAGCTGTTTTTTCATTTTCTCCTAAGTCTTCCACCTGCTCATCTTTTAATCAACCTACTGGCTGAAGTTAGGATTCTAGACCTCCTTGGTTCTTTACATACCAGACCCAGTCCCTGAGTTAGAATGATATCTCCACGAGTCTTTATCTCCATTTGATCCCCCTTTATAAACAAATCGTGACATTAAACTGATGGGTGTCGGGCTCTGCTCCTGCAAGCAATCCAGGAGTGACTTCCGACGCTAACAGGTCCTAAACTTTCGGGGCCATTTTGAGGGCCTAAACAAGGATTTTTTACAATAAAGAACCTTGATAATAGTTTACGGCTCTGATTGAGCCCCCAAAATGAAGCTCCTCGTTGATACCTTTCCAACGAGCTATCATGCACCCCAAATGGAGATCGTATGCCAAAGTTATGCCCCCGAGAAGTCGATACACCAAACTACCTTAAACAAGGTCCAAAAAAATGTTGGCTTTTCATCTTCCGGTGTTAGGATTTTGGATTTTCTTTATGTTTAAAATGCCTTTGGAGCCTCATTGTAACAATCATCTTCTCACAAATGAGCGTATCCATCACATCTCTTCTCAGAGATAAGCTGCCACCATTCTAGCGAGTCTTTGACTCTGTATTTCTATCGTTTTGTACATTTTGTTCATTAATAGAAATTGTGTATTACTATATGTTGGTTTAATGTTTCTCTCTTCTACCTCTAGGGATGACCTGGGTTCAGATCTCAATAGGTTTCTAATAAAACCCTCTAAACCTATCGGCCCTCTTGGTAAACCAGAAGGAAACACAATGCACAGAGTGCACTGCACAATCTCACCCGAGATAGCTTTATGGGTGGCTGCAATTCTCAAGTGCTTGTAGTCTAGGAATGAGTGTGGATCTGGGGGTGTATTCTATCTTCTTTATGCATCAATCTTGTTATTCATTCAAGTATTTCTAGGATTCATTCATCTTTAGGCCCATGCATGCATTCTAATACATCTAGCTTAATCATTCATTCATAAACTAATCATTGACAGAAAGTAAACATGCAAGAAATATCACATAGAACACAAGTTTACCGTGGTTCACCCCCTCCTGGGTTATGTCCACAAAGATTTGGTTTCTCTGCTCTTTTATTTAGTCTTCTACAAAATATGGTGTTGCGCGCATTACATCTTCCATCATACAATCATGAAGAGGTTTAAGAACCTCTGTGAGGCGAACTAGATCACACCAGGCTCCTCAACCTATGACCTAACCCTCAAAATATGGATTACTTGACTCTTCTATCACCTTATTACAATAATAATAACCACTGAACCTCAACAACGAACTTACAACTGCTGATCCCTTTTGAGCCTCTCTAAATCACTAACCTAGACCTCCTCGGTTCTTATTTATAGTATTTTACAGGCTTATAGCCGTTACGATCTTTGTCAAAAACCTAACCCTATCATGGTTAGGTTTTCCCACCTTCTTGCCTTGCATGCTGCTCCTCTTGCATGCTGCTTTTCCTCATGCGTGCTTCTTTTCCTCATGCATGCTGCTTTTCCTGCCAGTTGTTCTTCTCCAAAATTAGGCTTATGCTCAAAATAGCCTTCCTTCTCAAAATAGTCTTGCGCCCAACACTGTATCTATGTGTTTATTGCAATATTTTTGTGTATCTCACATATCTCTATATATTTCATTGTTATATCTCTGTCTTCATTTCGTTTGAAAAAATAATCTAGATCAAATATCCCAAGTAGTCCATTGACCAATAAGAGGGGAAACTTTTAACATA
Source organism: Picea sitchensis (assembly GCA_010110895.2). Taxonomy (NCBI): domain Eukaryota; kingdom Viridiplantae; phylum Streptophyta; class Pinopsida; order Pinales; family Pinaceae; genus Picea; species Picea sitchensis. The sequence continues at coordinate 425,813 of SNQJ01S0017643.1, read as the reverse complement.
GCTTGCCTAACATTAGATGATTCTTTTGTCTTTGTTCTCTCTTGCCTAAACGAGCTTCCTCTAAGGTATTTGAACTTCATGATTTCCCCCCAAAGTACATAATTGAATAACAACTTCCAACAACTTTTTGTAGCTAACACTCATCTAGATACATGTATGTTGTTTAGGCCACATCCACCATCGTCTTTTGCTTTATCAAATTTTTACCACTTCACTAGGGGATTCCTTAAGTAGATTTCTTCCTTGTTCATAGAAAATTGCAACATGTTTTCCCGATTTTATTTGAAATTCCTTTTAGGATATGGGAAATGGGCATCCAAAAAATACAAATGCTTTTCATAACATATTTGACCAATAATATTGAGGAATTGTTTTTTCTACTAAGAAACAATCGAACCTCTTTGAATTACAATGTTACTCCTATAGTTTCTCCATGTCACAACAAGCTTAACAAGTTCCAAATAAACCAAATTTTCCTACTCAAAAAAATGTAGGAAATAGTCAGTTAAAGTGTGAGTTATCGTTGCCTCCCCCCAAATTTCTTTAGGATCAATTGCTAAACTTAGATTACCTCCTATGATAGCATTGTCACCACTAAGGACTCGTATTTTCAAACCCTCAAAGTAGTCCTTTCTATCATTGTGAGGCCCATAAAGATTAATGATCTTGAACTCGGATCCAAGTTCCTTTGATCTACCTACTAGAAGAATACCTGCATCACCAAATGAGTGGGAAAAGTATTAATGTTGGAATTCCAAGTCATGATCAAACCCCTAGATAAACCCTCTGCATCAGAAGAACATAAACTCCAATCTTTTGAAAAATGGGATAATAACTTAAAAAACATTTTCTCCTATGCACATTGTCTCTTGGAGAAGAATGATATCAAGCTTATAGAACTAAAATAAATGCGTTAGGGGTAGTTGTTTGTGGGTGCCCTTCACACCCCTCACATTTATATGCAAGATCAACATTTGAGTACTAGATTTTGGGTCTTCCGTGCTTTGAGGACCACTACTATCAACATCTACTTCCCTCTTTGACTTCTTTAGATGCTTTGGAATTAGCTAAGAAGATTGGAATTTTCTTCTACCCCTTATGGGATGCCTAGGATTGAAAGCAAGACCTCCTACAATAGCTCCAAAATCATCTAGGGTTATGTCTTTATGAGAATAGTTTGTAATTCGATTTAAATTGTGAGAATGACTCCTTAGGTTTCCCTGTTGTAGATATTCCCTTGGCGTTATAGGGAGGGGTCGAAGAATTGAAGGGAACAACAAGAGGTGTAGGACAAAATGGCTCACCACAAGAAGTAGTGTTAACTTACAAAGATATGGGGGAAATTGACCTTGAATGTACTCCCCCTAAATAGAAAAAAAGTGATCCTTCCACCCATTCATTTAGTAAAGAGGGAGTGTCTACATTAGATAAAAACCTAGAGGGACAACATTTAACTTCTCCATTGGTTCCTTTTCAATAGAAATTGGCATGCTTTAACCTAGACATCAACCTAATAAGAGCATAGCGACGGAGAAGAAAAATAATTATGGAAACCCAAGCCATCCTTCACCAAGACCGCATCATTTGTCGTGGCTTCATGTATACCATTTTAAATGTGAAGCTTGTAGGGTCTATACAAGTCCTTTTCAAGGACTATGCAATCTCACCACAAATGTCGTATTTTGTGGCAACACAAGCAACATAATGGCAACTGCCAATAATCTAGTTTTCACACAAGCAGTGGCGAACCCCAATTGATCTCTAGTTTTTCCTAGAGGCCTTTGATAACATCCAACTTAACCATGAAATTTTCCATCCTCTTATCTTCCTTGGACTAAAAGTACTCTTATAAGGAAAAAATAGCTAATTGAATTCCCAATTGCTTCTAGACAATATTTTCTCCAAAAAACAAGTGGCAATCCAAGGAGCAAGACTCAAATTTGTTGGATTACAACATGATCATTGCTAGGGTCAAAGATAAGGGACCATCATTTTAGGACTAGTTCAGATGGGCCCCACAACTAGGATTGATTGAAAATTGCCTCCACATCCTGCTCCAAATGAAATTCAAAATGGATCCACCCATGGACTAGAAGATGAAAGGTCATAATATATCCCACAATTGACTTCCAACCTACCTCCAACCAAAGTGTGACTAATTCACCTCTAAAAACCTTTCTTGAGAAATGTCTTACCAGAGTGTGTTTCATTAAAGCTTCCACCTCATTTAGATTTATATGCTTCCCAAACATTATTTTTACCTAGTTTCTCTTCGTTGGAATACACTTGTGCTTTTTTCTCTTATGTTTTATGGCTAGCTCAAAAAACCTAGTCAATCCCCCTTCCTTTTCTCCAAACTAAGCACTAGCAAGAGGATTGGACTCTACCTTCCTTGAAAAATGAACCATATGAGCATCTGATTCAGGGACTTCAACTAACTTTTTTGAAACATGAGTTGAACACTTACTATTCAACGGGTGAAGGATTTTGTTCGAGCCTTTAATGCAGTTATGATGAGGATAAATATTACTAACAAAAGCCTCTAGGATCTCCTAACAACCCTTTCTAGAATTATCTCCCATATGTGGGATCCCTTCACCACCTAACACAATGTACCTAGGACCTGCTTTCAAGTTTGCCTCCATTCTTGGATCATTGTAAAACTTTGAACTATGACATACCACCAATAGACCACATTCATGGGATGCCATTTTTGTAGTCCACTAGGCCTAAGTCGTGATCCATCACTGGGGATATTCACCACCAAACCTAAATCTTAAACCCTTAACAAAGGTACCTCTAGTAACCCTAAATAAACAACCTATAGAAACACTACATCTTTTCTCTAAAGGTACATTTTTTTTTAATTTTCTTTTTTTGGGGGGCGCAACTTGTCATCCTAGCAATGAAAAATAAAACACAAAGAATTGTTTTCTGTTCATTTCGCAATGATTTGCATCCCATGTTATTGTAAAAACACCTTGGTGAGTCACTTTTACATCCTGTTTGCATCAACGACATGTATATTGCGTCATATTTGCAACGCTATGCATTGATCTAGACATAAAATTTCCATAATTGGAATCATACATGCATCATGCGTGTGTCATATTATATCACAGTAACATTGAAATATAATTTTTTTGAGTCCTTTTGTATCATATTTGTGTATTTTGAGCATCATATTACATTAATCATGCATTGTATTACCATAAAGTCTATGCCATTATTATCCATCTTGTGTCGTATCAATGTTATAGTCATTTTACGTCATATTAGAGTCACATACACATCAAAATTGCATCATATTGTGTCATGTTCAATCAAAATGCATCAAATTTGAGTCATATTAGCATCACAATTGCATCATTTTAGCGTCAAAGTTGTGACATAAGGATTATTAATGATTTAGTGTTTTTTATTAATTTAATTATTATCGATTATTTAATTAATGATGATTACAATTTATGTATTTCATTAGTAGTGATGGTGGTGGTTGTGGTTGTGGTAGTTTAGATATTATCATTATTATTACCTTTGTTTTCGAAGAAAAAATCATGTATTTGACATTTCAAGGTTGAAATAAAAATATACATTGTCTTAGCCTATAATGCTCCAAAAAAGAGGAAGTATTATGTAACTACCCATCTCAAACCAATACCAACATAATTATAGTCTTCCCTCCTAACACAACGATCTCTCTGAGGGTTAAAAACAAAACCCTTTACAGTCCAAAAAAAATAATACAAAATGATAACCTTTTTAACCATCTTCCAAAATATATACACATATCTCTCCATGTATCATAACAAGGACCCTTCACATACCAAAAACTACAAAGAAGGACATTAGGTCTGTAGCCAAACCTGCAACTACAGAAAACATCCTCACATCCAATAATCACAACATCATGATAATAAATTTGAATATTGTCCTTGAACTCCATAACAATGAACATACCCTCTTGCAAGGTAAGAGATTCTTTTGACAAGTTGTAAGAAAGAGCGTTGAACCTCTGAAGCTCAGAGCAATATAGAATTTAAAGCCAAATTTGTATTTAATATCTATGATCTTCCCAATCTATAATCATCATCAAATCACCCATTACATGGATCTTGTCCAATCCTTTTTCGATTGCACCTTTTGAAAGAATCCAAAGAGGATACAATTTAGCTGTATTATTTGACCCATTTCCAACACTGTATTTGAAATAAATGAAATGATTAGAATTGATATAAAGAAGGGCCTCAACCCCACATTAACCTAGGGTTCCTTGGCTTTCCACTATCATAGTAATCTCAAGCAATCTTTTAGTTAATGGAGATATCCTTTGGAACCCTTTTAGATTTTATAGGGAGAGGCTTCCAACTGCCCTCAAAACAAGTCCCTTCTCATGTGCCACCGCACTTGTAGGCAAAGGTGTTTCTTCAAAGATAATTTTATTTCTAGACAACCATAGACCCCAAAGAATAAAACATAGTAATGCTTTGATACTGAGCAAAGACCTATCATGGTACCAACTCTCGAAACATTCCAACAAGCTTCATTTATTCCATTTGTCCTCACTATTCATCCCTTTCATAGCTTGAATAACATCCTTCCACATAATTTTGAAGAAAAATGGATAAAAATATGGTCAATTGGTTCATCATTTACCTTGCAGAAGATACACCAACCAGTACCTTGCCAATTACATTTTTGTCCGTTGTCGCAAGTTGGGATCTTATTTTCCAAGGCAAGCCAAATAAAAATTCTACTCTTTAAAGGGTGATCGAATCAAAAGACAACCTTCCACTCCCATAGTATTCTTCATTCATTATTTCTTCCATGCTTGCCTCATATCCTATTTTTTCTATCGCAGTCCTAAATGATTTTCTTTTTTACCACTTTAGTTCATCTTCTTGATCATAAATCCTTATAACATTGTTTTTATGCACGACCACATATTGATCCCATTCAATAGCCATGTCCCCCACTTGACATAAGATGCGTGTAGATTTCTAATCATGAACCCAACCAAAATTTGGGATTGCCACATCCTAAAGCTTGTAGATACCTATACTATTAATATTATCTAGTAAAGGATCTTAGATCCTGAAGGTTTCACTGTAGCCAATCTAAGGGTCCTCATCCACTCTTAATTTGTTACCTTTATCAATATCCCAAGTATTCCATTGACCAATAAGAGAGGAAACTTTTAACATAGCTTGCCTAACATTAGAGGGTCCCTTTCTCTTTATTCTCTCTTGCCTAAGCCAATCCTCCATAGATCTTCCTCCAAGGTATTTGGACTTCATCACTTTTCCCCAAAGACCATCATTGAATAACAACCTCCAAAGGATTTTTGTAGCTAATGCTTGGCTGAAGACATGTATGTTTTTTAGGCCTCATCCACCATCCTCTTTTGGTTTAACAATTTTTAACCACTTGGTTGATGATCCAAGCGAAAATCGGTGGCCACCTACCTATTCCACTGGCTCAAAACAAGGGTTTCCACATTGGCAGTTTTTCTATAGCTTTTCGGGTCCTAAACTTCTCAAGCCGTTTTGAGGCCCTAAACAACGTTTTTTGGGCTCGCCAAAGTCACACCATAGGCTTTAGCCAAAGTGTGATAACAAAATGTGTAGTCCTCGAATAGACCTTTCTAACGAGTTATCGTGCGCTGTAAACAAAGATCGTATGCAAAAGTTACGCCCTTGGGAAGTTAACGTATCGACTACCCCCATCGGGGCCCGCAAACCTTTTGGTGTTTCATCTTCTGGGGTTAGGATTTTGGATTTTCTTTATGTTAAAAAGGCCTCTAGAGCCTCATTATAATAATCATCATCTTCTTGTATAACATCTCTTCTTAAAGATAAGTTGCCACCATTCTAGTGAGTCATTCACTTTGTAATTTTACAATTTATGTACATTCTCTCATTAATAAAAATTGTGTATCACTGTATCTCTGTGTTTATTGCAATATCTCTGTATATTTCATTGTTACATCTCTACCTTCTTTTCATTCTCAAAATAATCCGGATTAGTGGTATCAAAGCAGGCTACTCCTTTTCGTTTCTTGTGCATGTCCCCGACGAGGTCAGGGTGTAGAGAGTTGGGTCTCGAGCTAGTTTCCCTTGAGGACAACTTCTCTCACCAGCCCAAGTGACCTCTCATGGTGGAAGAGAAGAGAGATGAGGGAGAAAAATATCCCATCAAGTTTTTTCTCACAGAAGCCCTCGCACAACAGAGGAATGAGATGTTGGAGATTTTTTCCAAAATCCTCCAATGATTGTCGACAATAACAAGCACGTCTTCATCAAGTAGTCGCTTTGGAGACACTGCCCCATTTAAGGTACACGTTAATTTTGATATTCCCGTATTTGAAGGTCAGATCGATGTAGATGATTTGGAAAAGTGGTTAAATCTGCTAGAAGGTTATTTCTCTTTCCACAAATTTTCCAACAGAGAAAAGATCACATTTACACACCTTAAGACTCCCCCCCATGTCAAACATTGCTAGGAAACATACTGGGAGAAACATTCCACACATGAGTCTGGAATATTTGGGGCCGAGCCCACTTGGGATTTTTTTATGGATGCTGTCAAGGAGCAATATTACCCTGTGGGAAACTATGATGACTAGTACTTCAGATGGACCATGCTGCATCAAGAGAGGGGCCAAACAGTGTCGTAGTTCACAAATACCTTCCATACCTTGCACACCAAGTTGGGTATAAAAGACTCTGAGAAAAATCTGGTTCTAAAATACCACGGGGCTCTACACATGTACATCCAAACCGAAATGGAGTTTTTGGACATCTAATCATTGGGAGCAACTTATAGATATTCTGTCAAAATCGAGCAGAAATTTAAGCACCGGAACAAGCGGGAATTTGGGTTTGCAAATCTGCAACAACAAAAGTATGGTAAAGGAAACCCTAATCCACATAATAGCCAACCCCAAGACAATTAGTCCAAGCCGCAAGAAAATAAGAGCAATGGGAAGACGAAGAAGGACACTAGGAAGTGGTGTGACTTCCGCAAAATTCCTTAGCACAACACCGATGAATGTCTCTCAAAACAATCATTGGTAGCCAAGCTCAAAGAAACAAAATCAAGCATTGGATCAGACTTTGATTTTGACAATAATAAAAGAAGACAGATAATTGATGCAAAAATCACTACTACTGTCACGACCACAACAATCCAACTAGAAGAACCAGAGGATCCTAAGGAGGGGGAGTGCCTTTTCCATTCACAGATGTGGGTGAAGGGGACTCTGCTACATTTTATTGTTGATGGTGGAAGCCAAAAGATACTCATCTCAGTAGAGGTCATCATGCAGTTGGATTTTCTGACAACACCACACCCCCAACCATAAAACATCGGATGGCTTCTCCAGGGACGAGATCTTCATGTCAGCCATCAATGCCTCCTGTCATACAACATCAAGCCCTTCAAGGATGAGGTACTATGTGATGTTTCCCCACTGGAAGTCTGTCATGTTCTGTTAGGCCAATCGTATATGTGGAAGCGTCATGTTGTTTATGAGTCTCGTCTCTGTAGCATCATTGTTACTCTAGGGGGTCAACTCTACATGTGTAGTATACCTAAATGTCGTATACCTAGGGAGGTAATATGGGGTACCTGGGGAGGTATCCAATGGGAACATGGTTATGTATATTCAATGTAAGGTGGACTAGGTCCACTATATTATTAAATAAGACCCATTATGGTAGTTAGATATAATAAATGTGATAAGGTTCTCTAGAAGGTTCCTAGGAAATAGAGAGAGCTATATAAATAAGTTTAAGCAATGTATTGAAGCATGGTGAAGAGTATTGTGAATGTATCAAGCATTGCTTGATGAGTGTTATTCTTCCTTAAGGATTAATATATGGTGTTACCCTACCTCAAGGGTTTTGTCTATTTCTTGTGTTCAGTGTTATGGTGAATAATTTGGGGTGTTTTTGTATGCAAGTATTTGGTTCTTAACAAGTGGTATGTTAAGTTGCTACACATATATGAAGATATAAGATAGAATAATGACTCAAATCATTCACCAAAATATTGAACACAACAAATAGAGAAAACCCCTGAGCTAGGGTAACACCATAAATTATTCCTTATGGAAGGAATGCACTCCTTAAGCAATACTTACTTGTACAATAACAATATACTTCACCATGCTCCAATACAATGCTTACACTTCTTTATATAACATTCTTTATCTTCTAGGAACATTCTAGTGAAGGAGTGTTCTAGAAAGCCTATTTATTATATCTAACAACCATAGTGGGCTTTAAAAAGTCTTCAGGAGGTTTCAAGTGAAAATGTTCAAATTTTTAAAGATTTGAAGCTTAGTATGGATAAATACATGTTGCATTCATATTTTTATGCTATAGATATGGATGATGTGGATATTGTTTTGGGATATCCTTGGATGTACTTAGTTGGTACAACTAATATTAATGTGCAAAATAAGTTTTTAAAGTTTTGGTACAAGAAAAAGAAAATCACATTGTAGGATGTGTCTCTTAGTAAGAAATATGGGCCCATGGAGGCCAACAAAGAAGTTATTGCCGTGTTCGAAGTTGAATTAGAGGAAGAGTATACAGAAGGAGATGAACCAAAACCATAGGAAGGACACAATAAGGAAGATAAGGAGGTCATTGACTCAAAGACACAATGTATTGCAAACTTTAAGAAAAAAGCACAGATTCCTACAGTTGTTGTATATCACAATCCACACCACATAGAGAAACAATAGTCATCAAGGCAAGGGAGTGAGAATCAACACATTTAGGCACCAACAGGAAACCAGAAAGGAAACCGATCAAGAGGTGAATGGAGGACTACTAGCATTGCAAAAAGACACCAAGCTAGAGAATCAATTACATGGAAACCCCGACATGATGCAGAGCAAGATCAAGGTGGAAAGGAAGCAGTTGGAAAACATGTTCGACTCCCATTAGGATGGATAGATGGTCGTACTTGGTACCAATTGGATACATTACTTAGCCGATCACATTGTATGGTTTACTCATGTGTTTCGAGGACGAAACATGGGAAGGGGGAGGGAATGTAGTATACCTAGGGAGGTAATATGGGGTACCTAGGGAGGTACCCAATGGGAATGTGGTTATGTGTATTCAATGTAAGGTGGACTAGGTCCACTACATTATTAAATAAGACCCATTATGGTAGTTAGATATAATAAATGTGAGAAGGCTCTCTAGAAGGTTCCTAGGAACTAGAGAGAGCTATATAAATAAAAGTAAGCAATATATTGAAGCATGGTGAATAATATTGTGAATGTATCAAGCATTTCTTGAGGAGTGTTATCCTTCCTTATGGATTAATATATGGTTTTACCCTAACTCAAGGGCTTTCTCTATTTCTTGTGTTTAGTGTTATGGTGAATAATTTGGGTTATTATTCTATCCTATATTTTCAGATCTATCCAGGTACTTAACAACAAGATACTAGAGGTAGTTCTGACTACTATCCTGAAAAAACAGAGTCACAAAGTAATCTCTCATACTGAAAAGTTTATCCTCTTCACAATATGGTCAGAAGAGAAGGACATTGCAACCATTGCATCCTTAGCCCAAGACCCTTCTATTCAATATAAGCAGATCAATAAGATTGTATAATAGCACCAAGATATTCCTTCTGCACCTACATGGGTGCCTCCACATTGCCCAGTGAAACCAAGTCATAATAAATCCCTTCATGTTCTTCATGATGCATCTTCACCAACAAATTCCTCCCATTCTCGGGGAGGTCATGTAGCTATATTGGTTAAACGAATCCAACCCCTCCAACAACAGGTTCATAACAACCTTTAATAAGATAAGTAGGACACCTTCTTTAGCAAGAAAACCAACTCACCAAGGTTTAGGTTCAACAGAAGCTTCCTCAAGGACTTGATGCAATGGAGACCATTGCTTCCTAAGGGGGGAAGAATGATTCAGGTGGAAATCGGTGGCCACCCACCTATTCCACTAGCTCAAAATAGGGGTTTCCACCTTGGCATTTTTTCTACATCTTTTCGAGTCCTAAACTTTCGAGGCCGTTTGGAGGCCCTAAACAACGTTTTTTGGGCTTGCCACAATCACACTATAGGCTTTAGCCAAAGTGTGACGACAAAATGTGTATTCCTCATATAGACCTTTCCAACGAGCTATCGTGCTCCCCAAACAAAGATTGTATGCGAAAGCTATGCTCTTGGAAAGTTGACGTATCAACTACCCCCATCGGGGCCCACAAACCTTTTGGCGTTTTGTCTTTCGAGGTTAGGGTTTTGGATTTTTTTTTTTTTTTTTATATTAAAAAGGACTATAGAGCCTTATTGTAATAATCATCATCTTCTTGCGAATGAGTATAGCCATCACATCTCTTCTCGGAGATAAGCTGCCACCATTTTAGCGAGTCATTCACTTTGTGATTTTACATTTTCTGTAACTCTCATTAATAAAAATTGTGCATTACTGTATCTCTGTGTTTATTGCAATATCTCTGTATATTTCATTGTTATATCTTTGCTTTCATTGTTATACCAGAAAAATGATCTTGGCGGTTAATACTTTATTTAGTTCCTTTTTTACCGTGGATTCTAATTTAGGATGCATTTTCCTAAGTATTTGCTGAAATGGTTGGGTTTGGGGCTTCATAAGGATTACATGTTGTATTATGTTTGGATAAGAGGTTTTAAAATCATCGTATGTCCAAGAAAATACATCTTTATATCCTTTAAATAATTTTATGAATGCAAATCTTTCTTCTTGAGAGCACCCTTTGCCCAAATTAATATTATGAGGATTATCTTGCTTTCTTAAGTTTACAATCTCATAAAGTAACGAGGAACTGTTTGTTTTGTAATTAACCACTCCCCTAAAATTGTCATGTAAACAGTAAAAGTTTTCTAACCTAACGACGGACTTAGGGATATAATTTACCAGATCCGATGATGTTTCAACAGAACGAGGGTCAAATATCACTGGAAAATCATGGAGATTTTCATTGTGAGTATTTTCATCAATTACAACATCTTGGAAAGTGTCCTCCATATGCATACAATTTATGATTTGTTGGTCATTGTCGAACACTCACCAATTAGTGATATTGTCAAGGATCGATGGCCTAAACATCAATTCAACAGAAAATGCGTTAGGAGAAAAGCCTTCAGAAAGAATAATTTTGATGAAACATTAGCCAATAAATCTGCTTCAGAATTACTAGATCTGGGAATAGAACTTATGTTAAAACCAAGAAATTTATGGATTAAGTTCCATACCTTAGTTTGATAGTTTTTGAGATGAGGTGATAAGTAATGAATAACATTTTTAACCTGTTTAACTACAATTTCAGAATCACCAAATGCCATCAAGCTTTGCACCTCAATATCTACGACCTTCTTGAGTCCCTGCATGATTGCTTCATATTCTGCTGTGTTGTTTGTACACTCAAATTCTAATCTACAGGCAATGAATGTCTTATTACCTTTGGGGTCAATCAAAACACAACCAACATTGGCTCCTTCATGATATTTAGACCCATCAAAGTATAGAGACCAAATTTCATCATTTTCACAACCATCAACAATGTTTGCATCATCTTTAAAAGCTGTCACCTGAGTATGGGCTGATATTTCAGATTGTTGATCCGAGTTCGTAATAATGGATATTTCAGTCACGAAATTCCCAAAGAAAGTGTTCATACCTTGAGCTTCAAATTTATTTACACCAGCGGTAAAAGAATCATTCGAGTCATTTAGATCTGTAAGAATGTACTTGAGATAACGTTCCCTATTAATTCTGAGCTTGTTTGGCTAGCCGTTTTCTAGTAACCACCAATGAGACAAATCTATGGAGAAATAACCATGCAATTGTTCAGACCAATCTCTGCTCAAGAACATGCCATAAACCTTCGGAATATCAACAACTACTATGTCAATTACCTGGTGCACTTTTGGGTTAGATGATAATCTAATCAATACATCTTTAATCTCACCAACAACTGTGACATTAGTTCTATCTAGTTAAATAATTTTCCAATCAGAAGGTTTGACTTCAACATTTATCTTATGACAAACAAAGAAAGGAATTACATTCAATGAGGCCTCATAATCTACCATACAATTATGTACATTTCTGTTGAAAATTTCAAAAGCTAACAGAAATGGTGGCACATTTTTTCGCAGAGTGGGAGAAGAAGTCTACTGATTTTTTCCTATTGTATCTGAAGTTATTTTATCTAAATTCCCTACACTTTTATCTGGTGTGTCTTTTTTATTATGGTCTTCAGGTGGTCTTTTGTTCACGACATCCTTTGTTTTGTTTATGCCATTTTCTGTTGATTTTTTATCCAGAGGATCTTTCTTTTTACTATTATTAGCTATACTACGCAACATTTTTAGAAGGATGAGAGGGAATTTGAGCAGTTCGAAAATCGATATATTTGCGTCTAGTCATTTAAGATCTTCAACAAGATCATGTTCTAAATCTAGGGAAACATGATTTTTGATGTTTCAATGTGTTTTGGCTATCTTGATATCGTATTTTTATTTGCCTCAGGTGAATATGTTTTTTTCACTTTACTACGAGTATTATACGAGTGCTGGTTTTTATGGAAAGTTTCAAAATTAGCTTGGAAAATACTGTCGAAAAGATGTCCAAAAACTAGGGGAGATGAGTCCTCCTCATTAGGTGTTTCTTCCTCACTTGCATCGTTTTGGTTTTCAGGTGGGACAGAAGTAGGAATATCATTTCCATCTAATATTACTTGTAAAGAATACTGTAACCCTTCAAAATTCAGACCTTTTGTAGTCAGATTTGGTCTGTTTGGAGGAAGAGGTCTCCTAAAAGGTGGTCTAAAATTTCCTTTACTTGAAGATCCTTCTTCTGCAGATCTCTTCAAGTCTATGACTTGATTAGATAACTTATGAAAGGCTTTATGTAAACCTTCCAAGTCTAAGGTTTCTTGTTCTTTTTTATTTGGGGAAGGTCTGGTATGGATTTCTATTTTCTTTTTAGAAGAGGAAGTTGATTAAGCTTCTGCATTTACATTATCCTTTAAACTAAGAATATCCTTTTCAATGAGGACTGCCTCCTCAAAAGATTCTAGTAATGTGATTTTCTTAGACCTCTTAACCCATATAGCTATGTTATGGTGTAGACCTTTAACATAGTATGCAATAATCAAGTTTTTAGCATGCATCGATTCTGTAGGGATTGTATTTTTAAGCATAAGGAATCTCTGATTGAAATCCTTGACTTTCTCTTTGGGATTCATTTTCATGTTGGACAATTCCATGACTAGAACTTCTGGAGATTTTTCATCTGCAAAATTTTCTAATAAAAAGGTCTCAAACATGTCCCATGAAACAATAGTTTGAGGCTGTTGTGCAAAATACCACGTGGAGGCATTTCCTTCAAAGGTGTAAGGAATAGCCTACACACGACATCCTCGTGTTCAACGTTTCAAAGCCAAACAACTAACATGATTTTTTTTAATACGATCCTCTGCTGATTGCTTCGAATTGCGGTCAAACTTGGGTAACCATTTTTCAGGATGTTTGGGTAAAGGATGTTGAGGTCCGGGTACTGCCACGACGTCTTTATCAAACCAAGGTTTGGAAATATTGTTCTTTTTATCCATGGGAGTTGGTGTGGGCGAATTTTGAGATTGCCCAGACGAAGAACTGTCTTCGTCAGAGGATTCTCCTCTTGAAGAGGGCGAAGAAGACCCATGTGGGGAAGGAGGAAGTCCAGATCCTCTAGCACCTTGGATTAGTGCTTCAAAAGGATTGGTAATAGTATCAAGTGATGCATGATTGGGAATACCAGTGCTAAGAGGATCTTCTTGCTAATTGGAAAAATCAAGGGGTTGATTTAATTGTTCACCAATTTTTCTAAGTCTGGACAATGCGCCCTGGGTTCTTATTATTGATTGGCGAGAATTATAGATAATTTCTTGTACATCAATCCCTTGAGGAATTGGTGTCGCAGGTTCAACAGGAATGTCAGGTGTGGCTTCTGACGTAGTGGTTGGATCAGGTATGATGGTAGGGTCCGAGAGACTACACGTCACGACATGAGAACGATTATTTGGGGGAGTCTTACGATGTCCTCGTGCCATTAATGAATTTCAAGCTCTCCTTCTAGCGCCATTTGTTGACGGGTGTTTATGACACACCGCCAACGAGAAGGGAAGATCCGGTCCGAGGTTGTCTAATTAACCCAAGATGTTTAAAGTAACCTACCCCGACGAGGTTTATGGCTCCGTTAGCCGGTGAAAACACTAAAGTAAACTAAGAAAGGCACAACCTATCTATCTATACAAGCTCACTAAGTACATTAACTGATATACCTATCTATTATATACAATATTTATGTACATATACAAGGTTTATGTAAAGCCTTGTGAAAATGAAAATTATACTACTGAAACAAAGTTTGAGTAACATATAAAGATAATAAAATTATTCTAAAACTAAATAATCACAAAACAACAAAATGGCTGAATATTATTTATGATGATATAACTTAAATGGAAAAAGCATTTAAAGTTGAATTGTTTAATCGTTATTCATTCGAAAAATGAATAAATCTACTCATAAAAGTAACTAACATGTTGATGATCAACAATAAAGAAAAGCACTAAGCTATTTGTCTTTCCGTGTAATGCAAGCTCCAATAACCTGTTTGCCAAGCATAAATCTATGCCAAGAAGCAAAGAATATTTTATGATATTACCTGAAGTAATTCAAGGAATTTTATGTTTTGAAAGAAATCTATAAGAAACAAAAAGACAAATATTTTTCTCATGTGGCTTTATGTGATTCAAAATCTAGAGATGGAAGCAACTCCAATATCCCGCAAATGATATAACAAATTCCAACATTCGACATAAACTTAGAACGTAAAGATACTTGTTTTATGTTTAATTAGCCATAGGGATTATGATAACCAGGAATGATGGATCATAAAAGATATAAGAAAAACATAAAAGCATACAATGATGAATATACTAAATCTAACTCATACCATATATGTTTTCATGCTTAGAAAAATATGAAAATAATATGACTATTGAATAATCACATCATATAGTTTACTATCCAGACTAAATCCAACAACACACAATATTTCATATCATTCCAAAAAATAATTCCATCTTTCAGGTCCCAAAAAGAATACCCTTGTCTCTGGGAAAGTACCAGTATTTAAAATATGTCACTGATCTATTTCTCATATCATAAAAGATAGAGATAGATCTTGCTTAATAAAGTTTCTTCCAAAAAAATAACTTTAATCTAGGTATGCTATAACAACCATTCTGGTAATTTTGCAAAAAAAAAAATAGTTACATTATTCAAACTATTTTTAAAGAAAAGACTTGCAAATTTGAAGCATCTCCTAATGATTCACTTGTTTCAGCAATCCTTGCAATTCACTCCTCCTCAAACCTGAAAAGAAGAAAAAACAAAATTTAATTTAGAAAAAATCTATCAAACTAATTTTAGACAAGCTATAGAATCTACGATTCTGTAGCTAGTCTAATAAAACAAGAAAACAAATTATGTTACAACCAACCAATCAAAACGCTAACTCTAAGAAATTGTTTACCCATTAAACATTGGAAAAAGAGGATTTTGGAAATTTCGAGTTCATAACAACATTGATGTTAGATGAGTTTTTAATAACGATATCTCCTGATATCATGGATCTCTTGCTAGCTTTGGGAGAAGTTTGTTGCACACTGGCTCTCAAATTCAAATTTTCCCTTTCCAACACTATGTTTTGATCCAGTACCTGGTTAAGACGAGCTTGCAAATATGAGATATCTTGATAGTACCTCTGAATCCAAGTGAAGCACTACTCACAATACACCTGTTCCAATCTCGGTAGAGGATGCGTATCGTCTGAGTTCAAAGGATTACCTTGTGCCATTGCCATTTTCAAATCATTCTGTATTCCTGTAAACCCTTCTTGTTCCCTTAAAAACGAAGGCATATTCGAAACAAAGTCGTACTGGGGAAAATCCACTCTAGCAGAATCAAAGCTTACATCCTTGACAAAGATCGTATCTTCTATTACTACTGTTGGAATGGGATTATCATGATTTTGATACTGGTTCCTTGTCATCCTCGATACTAGCCTACCAATTCTCTTCTTTTTGAAATCCAGGTCATTAGCATCCTGTGTAACTTGCTTCCCCTTTCTTTTAATTTTATTTTTATCATCATTAATCTTAGGTTGTACAGAACCAGGGGCGATTGATGACCTATCCCTTAAATGAATCAGGATTTATTCCAAAGGTTTATTTGGAATGAAATCACATTTTTTGGAAGTGACTTCGGCTACCAGAATAAAATCGATCGAAGTATTGGTAGGTAAGATAGAGTCTTTCAAGACTTGCACCTCAACTCGGAAACCTTGCAGGGAATGAGACAATCCACTTGGACCGACAGGTTCATCATTACTTAGAGGTAAACAAGAAACAGGCTCAGATGGCAAAGGACCAAACCTATTCCTAAAAAGAAAACTTTGCCAGTTGTGTCTTATTTTCAACAATTGGGCATTCACCAGAATACAAATTAAACCATGATGGAACAAACTGGACTCGGGGTTAGGGTTCTGTCTTTGGTAAAACTTGGACATTTTTTGAATACTCTTGAGTAAATAAAAAGTCAAGTTCAACTTGAACCCTAGGAAAATCATCAATAATTGTATTTGAAACAAAAACACCAGCCCATAACGCCCTTCGCAAGTAAAAAATTGTTTGATTACCAACAATAAGACATGCCAACGGGTTTTGAACAACTGTATAGGCGTACCTTTAACATTATAGCGCGGCATTTTGGAGACCAAGAATGAACGCCACGATATACCCTCTATCTTCAGATTCTTAAACCACCGATCACCCTCCTGTGACAAACCAGTAGCCTCGACAATGTATTCCCCATTCACTTGCAACTGTATGTCGCCTACCTTAGCTTTGGTTCTATCAAAAGTTTTGGCAAAGGCCTATGCAACCTCTAGGTTGAAACACTCAAAATACTGGATGAACTTTACCCAACCGAAAAGGACCAAGTCGTCTACAACGTCGTCATGAGATAACAGAACCTACGAGCCATTCGACTCCACTCTAACTACAAGAGTCATCAGCTTGCAAATAATGTACCAAAAGATGCAAAACAGAGGGGTATGTGCTCGAGCCAACCCAAAATAAATGGTTGATTTTGCATGGCTAATGGTGAACCAAAAACTAAGGGCTCGAAGAGACACTACCATGACTTCCACCTCAATCTTTGATTAAACACCTAGAACCAGAGGACGAAAAACTAAAAAACAACTTCGTTTCCTAAAACCTACTCTCTAGTCATGAAGGACCATCCTGAAGATGAAATGAATGTGATCACTGATGGACATGACAAAGAGATGATCATTTCACATCAAGGACCCTAGCCATGTCATACATCGACAAGACAGTGACAAAATAACTCATTACAACATTCAAATCATATGGTGAGGCAAAAATACATAACCAAAAATCGCAAAGGGTAAGAAATGAATCAAAATTTGAAAATTGATTTAAAAATAAAATAAATCACCCATCGATTTAGTTTTAACCTTAGGCTATGAAAATTTCATAAAATTTTAACATGGTTGTATAGTCACCATTTAAACGTAGCCTAAGTGCTTTGTGAATTTAGGTTTTCCAAAGGTTTGCTTGATTGTATAAGGTGAAAACCTTTAGAGTCTAGTCAATGTGCTTCAATTTCATGCTTGCCAGTCATGAAATTGAAATGGGTAAATGCATTAGCTATCAATGAAATAAAATCAAAACAACTGATCAACAAAGTAATCACCAAAAAAAGAACAATCAATTCTATCGTATATACAAATTAGTCAACAGGTAAGAAATTTTGTCTTTGCAATTTTTGTGTTTCAAAAATCGACGAAGTGACATGATAATTTGGCTGCCAACATGACCCCGTATAAATACCATGGGAATTTCTCTTTCGTTAACAATCATGTCTTTTTTTTGAGACATGTCTTGGAACTTGAACAAAAACCTCATAATTGAGAAAAAAAATTCATAATGGGTTGACAAAAGTTCATAATTGAGCATGGAACTTGTGCATGAATTGTAATTTCTTAGATCACTTTCCATGAAGCTTATATATGACTTGTAATTGTTTATTTCACATGCCATGAATCCTATCTTCAAGATCCTCAAAGATTTTGTAAGAAGGAGACAAGCCAGGGGAAGAGCTAGATACAATACAATAACATCTTTACGCTGGTGAATTAGAGCAAGATTCTTTATTCTTAAGCTTGCTATCTATTGTTGGGTGTTGGGAATCAACACTAGTGTAACTGGAGTCTAGGTGAGAGTTTCCATTGTCCTCTTACCACTATATGGTGGATGGTTATACAATTTTAATAAAGCGAGTTGATGGCTAAGGAGCAAAGTTCCAAGTTTTGGGGCGAGTAGTACA
>SNQJ01S0017643.1:384775-399274 GCA_010110895.2 Picea sitchensis | reverse complement strand
AAACTATAGAAAAACTCAACACATTTTTGGTAAACAAAAGAAAATAAATAATATTATTTTATTATTTAAAAATTAATATAAATTAATTTATTACAATTAAGCTTCCTCAAAGGAAGTGAATATTGCACTCCATGTTTTTTTGCTTTGATAGATTGACAATGAAATGTAAGGAGCTAAAAACATAAAAAGAGATATTTAATATTATTTTAATATTATTGAATGTACCCACTTTTATCCATAAAAATCTACAACATAATAAATAACATTACAATTGCATTGGAAGGAGTGGAGGCTGCAATAAGACTTTAAAGTTTTTGGCCAATAAGATATGAGATAAATCACATTTAAAATTTCACTAAAAATATTATTTATCAAAACTTTAGTAAAACTTTGATAAAATGGATACATATTTTATAGTCAACCATTGATTAATACTTAATCAACACTAACTCAATGTTATATACCAGCCTATAAGAGAAATCAACACTAACTCAATGTTATATACCAGCCTATAAGAGAAAGACAAGAAAACAAGAAACGGGAAACATATACGAGTTTGAGATAAGTAGATAGTACACGGAACTGATACAAGTGAATAGCACCATACACAGAACTGATCCAAGTGAATAGTACCATACACGAATTCGGATTCGGATGAAGAGGAGAGAAAGTTCATGATGCATGATTTTCAAGCATTACAGGCTTAGGAGAAAAAATTGATTATGTTCAAGCATTTCAGGCCCAGGAAAAAAATTTGATAATGCTTGAATTTTCGGAAAAAATGACTATGCTTTAATTTTCAAGCATTTCAGGCCTAGTGACACAAGGTGCAGAAGCTTACATTGACAAAGGCTGCAGGAGCTTACAATGATCGATGGGTGTTCTAAATTTCTTCTAAACAAAGTAGTCCCGAAACAATCTTGAAAGGCTCTCCATCCAACATTTGTCAACAAATTATGGGAAAGACAAGTTTTAGAATTACCTCTGATCTGATGAAGCACTTGATATACTGAGCAGCAACGTCCCCAAATAAAAGCTGAAATAACCTCACAAACAAAATGGATTGGATTACTGTTGGGTTGCTCTATCACTTCGAAATTTATCCGTTCTGAAAAGCCCTAGTCTAAACCTCTCTGGTCTGATGAGGAATTGGATATACTGAGCAACGGCGTGTCCCAAAAGAGAAACTCAAATAACCTCAAATACAAAATGGATTGGATCGCTGTCGGCTTACTCTGTCATATTCTTCGAAATTTATTGCTTGCCCGCGGAACGGAAGTCGAACGCATTCTTTCCCTCAATAGTGAGGGCGATAAGAGAATATATTACAGGCTGCACTAGGTATGAACTCCAATGTGAAGGCCAAAAGTGAAGATATCGCTGGGCAATTTTCGTAGCAGTCCGTATAGCCCGGCTTACCCGCGGAACGGAAGTCAAACGCATCCTTTGCCTCAATAGGGTTCAGAGGTGGACGGTGGATGGAAGGAGTTTGCGGGAAGGTTCAGAGGTGAACGGTGGTGGAAGGAAGGAGTTGGCTGGAAGTAGAAGTAGGTAGTGTGTTCAGAAAGTGACTGGTGTGCTTAAAAAATCACTGGTCAAGGATAAAGGTGAAGGTGTGTTCAGAAAATCACTGGTCAAGGATAAAGGTGAAGGAAACTGAAGGTGTGCTTAGAAAATACTGGTCAAGGATAAAGGTCAAGGTCAAAGGTTTAGGTTGGTCTAGAAAATGAAACCCTAATCAATCATTCATACTTGGCAATCAGCTAGTATGGTTAAGTAAAAGTATAAAAATAAACATGTAAACTGATATCTTTATAATAGTGAGAAAGTCAGTGGTTGAAATCACAATTATTGATTTATTGGGACTACTAAAAATATTCTATCAATATTTAATCTTGTCCATACAAAACTGATTAAACACTAAAAACTTATGATCAATAGGTTTACACCTTTTAACATAATTAACAAGTGCATGAACTTCAATGTGAACGCCAAAAGTGAAGATATCGCTGGGCAATTTTCTTAGCAGTCGGTATAGCCCGGCAATTGTCGGATCACTGGCTTGCCCGCGGAACGGAAGTCAAACGCATCCTTTGCCTCAATAGTGAAGATATTACCGAGTGCACTCGGTATGAACTTCAATGTAAAAGTGAAATATTACCGGGCAATATTCGTCCGGTACAACATCATAATCTGCAACGATTGTTGCCATGAGGAACCTAATAGTCCAAATCAAAGCGACCATTCAATTAGTAACTCCATTTGGGAAGCCATGTCAAGTAATTTAGAAGTGACACAGGCCACAGAAGCATACAATGATTGATGGGCGTTCAATCATTATTGCAGTGTTTGGATCTAACTCTGAAATTTTCCAATTTGCATGATGGGTATACCATAGTAAAAATCATGGAATGGAGATGGACTTTTTCTTGCATACTCATGATGAAAGACTGCCAGATAATTGGGCGACCATCGTGTCGGGACAAGATGTCAATACACCTAGTGCTAGCGCCACAACCCTTTGATAAATGGGCAGTAGATTTCACTGGACCCATTAACCCCGCTACGCGACACTAGGTGGCAGGTGCCTTGCGATGGCTAGTGCTTGGCATGGGCGCTCGGAACCGAGGGATACCAATCGGGGTAGGGGCGGCCGGTCAGATGGTTGATCCCCCATGATGGGTATACCATAGTAAGAATCATGGAATGGAGATGGACTTTTTCTTGCATACTCATGATGAATGACTCAACATATAGTAAAACATAAATATATATGTCATATATAGATGAGTATGGGTAAATTTTCAACTTATTCCGATTCATTCATAACTTTCTCCGATTCATAACTTACTCCGACTCATTAAGTTTCCCTAAATATTAATGAAAAACAGCTATAGCTCTGCTGTCGGAATTATAGAAATGAGTACAGGCCACTATAGAGGTAGGGGCGGCGGGGTGCAGTAGACCGTTTGGCAGTATAGCTTCCTTTCCATTTCAGTATGCATAAGATGCTGGCCCACTGATAAGCATTTTTAGGATAATTAATAAGAGCACAGTTGGTTGTTTTAGAATTTTTTATTTGACAAATTTATTTAAAAGTACATAAAATTAATTTTTAAAGATCGCAACAATAAATCTAGGAGAAATACCAAATCAAAGTGAAATGATTTCCTATTGACTACAATATATCCTGCGGGTATAAAAATATGATCAAACTCGGAGAAAGAGAATAGCTTATGGACACGGGGATGATACGTAGTGTCATGAATCTCTCTATGGATCCGTTACGGCTAACGAGAAACCCTAATGTATTTTATTACTTCATGTCAATTGATAGACCCTATAACCGCCTCATCACGATACTTACAACGTTTGGTGGCAATAGTTACGACTCTTCAAGTTATAAAAGAGCAAGGAACCTTGCCGAGTCGCCACGAATGATGATAGTTTAAGGAATGGTGGGGAGATTTAAATGACACTTATATAGTTAATAAAAAAATTCAATGTTAAAAGATGTAGCGGTTTTTTTTGGTTGTTTTGTAAATCAGTGGACTTATTATCATCAAAACATCCAAAATATTAACAATAAGACAATGAAATTATTTATTAATCAAAAAATTAATTAAATAATAAATAATAATTTTTTTATATATAAACTAAAAAATTAATTATATATTGTCCCCGAGGTGTAGGATAGTCGGTGACGGAGTGTGTTGTTAAGCCACTCCGTGATGATAAAGTCACCGGTTCGAACAAAAAATCCAATCATGTTAAGGGTTGGTGTGGCTCAGGCCGGGTGCGAACAAAAAATAAATAAATTAATTATATATTCTTTAAAACACTTTTTTGAAATTCAAAATTATTTATCTTATAAAGTTGTAATTATACTAAACAATCAAATTACATATTATTATTATCCACCAATTTTATCTCTAATTTCTAAATACATTGGACCATCTTTTTAAAACTTAGTTAACAAATGAATAATAATATTTTATATATAGTTTACATGAAAATCTCTAATTTCTAAATACATTGGACCATCCATTTAAAACTTAGTTAATTGATGAATAATAATATTTTATATAGTTTATATGAAATTGAGTCGATATTCCTTGAAATACTTTTTCCTTTTTCATACCTGCACGATATATACTAATCGCTTGAAATTTAAATGTATTTTAGTTTTGTATTAATTAATTTATCTATTATTATTAATAAATTATTATTTTTGAATATTTTTTATCTATTCAGATCTTTGTTACAGAGAATATATATTAATGGATTGAGATTTAAATGTATTTGATTTTTGCATTAATTTTTTGGGATTTAGTTTATTTTGAATAATAAATATATTATTAAATAAAAAAATTAAGGAGAAAATGTCGTGTGATAAAAATTTAGAGGAAAAAAGAAAATTAAAGTATTATAAAGAAGTAATCAATCCTAATCTAAAAAATAAAAAATCTCTCTTTTGACTAGTGTAAAGAAAAAAGAAAAACATTGCTAAAATAAGAACAAATTCTCATAAGCTTCATAGTGAAAGAGTTGATCAATTCCTAAAACACCATGGGATGAAATTAAATTGTCCAACAATTAGATCTAAAGTGCAAATTTTTATTAATTTTAATTTTAAAAATTATTTTCTAATTTATAAAATTTGCAAATTTTATTTTTTATTGGTTAAAAATTTCTTTTGATTATTTTGGCAACTATTATTGAATTCAATTATACAATTTTTCTATAAAATTGTAATTTTCCATTGTTTAAATTATATTTTTCCTTTTTGTCTTAGAGATAAAATTCACCCAGAGATGCATGCCTCTTAAAATTATCAATCCAATAATAGTCTTCCTTTTTGTTTGACATTTTCAAAGGTGTGTTTACTTATTTATTTAAAATACCTCCCCACATCACAATTAATAGAATGAACGCAACACACTTACTAGACCAAAGGTTAAACGATCCATAGTCGTAGTTGTGGTCATGGTGGGTTGGTTTGTATGAGTGCTCCAGTGAGTTCATCTATGCTCCTGTAGCTTTTCTACATCCGCGATGACAATAAAAAACCAGAATAGAGGCTTTACACAATCACTCAACACTCGGAGGGATATAACTTAGAACCGAGAATTAAAGGCAACTGCCTTGCTACTCCTTGAAACCATCTGCCTTCCCCCCTATGGAGAATCTGGAAGATATCTTTCTTCCCCCCTCTCGAGAATTTAAAAGGTATCTGCAACCAAATTTTATTGAATTTGTGCCAAATTTATCACATTCAGATAATATTAGTGAATTTGGTAACTATGCTAAAAACTCATCTAACATCCAAATTATACAAATTTAACAATTTAAATATACAATTCCAATCATTTCTACAAAATTTATCAATAAATATAAAAAATCCCCCCAAAAAACTTTTAGAGTAAGCTATTTTTATTTGGTTTCACAACTATCAAAATAGAATATTTTAAAAATATTGAAAAATAAAAAATCTCCAAACACACCACCTACATCATACGAATTCGTATTAATTTTCCATATGATGTCATCGTCGTTGATAATGGCGGTCAATATCGAGCCTGCTACACAACATTGAATGTTGCGGCAGGTGGTTTGTAGGCCGTTGGATTCGAAAGCGATTCAAATCCAATGACCTACAAACCACCTGCGAAAACATTCAATGTTGCGTAGAAGCCTGGATATTTTTCTTCATTGAGAATAATCTCGATGGAAGGTCGCAATCATCTTAGATAGGATCATGAAGAACGACATAGGCTAAAAACTAAACGAAGTGCACCTTTACCGACCATTGTTTTACGTGTACAAATCCTGTCTATGAAACTCTGGTCGACGACCTCATCCCCTCTCTTGACTGTACCAATCCCGTGTACAAAAATCCGCCCCCTGCCCCTGCCCATCTCCTCTCTCAGTGAACCCCTTCAGGTGGTAAATTTTTTGGGTGCCCGGACGATGCTGCCACCTCTTTCCGTCAACCTCCATTAAATTCGCCTTCGATCCAAGTCGTATTTACCTACCCTATTAATTTGATTTGATTTGTATTTCGATTTTGATTTCTTGAGAATAGGTGCTGGCTCTGTGAATAGGAAAATGTTTCCTCCATTATTCTCTGTATGTGCCATTCCTCTCTACTCACAGAGCCAGCACCTAGATGCCTCCCTAGATATTCATCAAAACACGACATTGCCACCTGCATCACAACTCAGCCCCAATTAACATGTAAGAACCTTTATATCGTACTGTGTTCTTTTATGCATTCCCAGATCCATGACACAAGTTCTTTATTTTTTTTTGTGCTTCAGATATTCAGGTCATTACTTTAGAAATAAATAAATTCATGGTTAAACTTTTAGCTGCTATGCACAGATCCATCTTAACCCCAAGGGAATTGAACTGAGCTATGTTTCAATCTCTTAAAACACTTATTTTCTAGTTTTCTAAGTGATTTATTAGTGGGTTAATTTGCGGGGATCTGTGTTTTCCATAATAATTTAAATTTACCAAATAACTCTATCACGGGCCTGCGTTTTAGTTATTTATTTTTTTAAATCATAGAAGAACATGCTCTTGAATCTTTGCATGCTTTGTTGATTATTTGATGGCATTTTTACTTGAGATGGGGTTGGGAACCTTTCAGAAGTTTTTGAAAGAAGAGGAAAGTATTTAGAAGTTCATGCCATTGGGTTAATTTATACTATCCAATACCTTAGAGTGCCTTTGATATTTGTTAGTGTCATTACAATTATAATCATGCTTGTTTCATGATAAGATATATGGCTAACTCTATGTCAAGGTTGGATATATATATATTATTTTGATGGAAAATCAATGACTTGGAAGTTTTTGTTTGTGATTTTTTATTGCATGAATTGCCTTGCCTATTTACTGTTGGAACTAAATATAACACTGAGTTTTCATATATAAAAACAAAATGTGCCAAACCCAACAAACATAAAAGTGGACATGAAACAACATGTAAAGGTTTGAAAAACAAAAGTCAGAAAAGTCTTAGATTGATGCTACCTGTCTCATTTGCATGTCCTTCATCATTAGTTCAAGCTCCTTTATTTCCTCTTTGAATTTTGTTGAGAGTTAGTTCTTCTTGGTGCCATTTCTTTGTGTATTCATTGGGGGAAGGGAACTACATTAAAATTTGCTAAATATGTGCATCCTTACCTTGTTTAGAAAATACACAGGTTATATTGCTAAGTTTCCATGGGAATTTAAACAGATATAATAAATTCAATAAATATAAGTATATTTATGAACATTTGCAACTCAAACATATTTTGATTTCTTTACTTTGTTGTTTAGTTTATATCAATTCGAGTTTATTGCAAGTTGTAGTAGTATTTTTTATTTTTTATTTTTATTTTTTTTAAATTTTGGGGAGGAAGAGATTCAATTAGAAAGCTATGAAGTTTTAAGTTATTGCAAGTAATTATATAGAGTAAGACCTACTAATTCTACATGGGGTGTCACTCTGAATGAAAATCATTCTTTTTGTAGAATTTGATTATTTTTCCTAACATTTACTAAGATAAATACATGATTATTTTTGTAGGTTATTTGTCTTACTACATAAGTTGGATAAAAATCACATCTTTTAATAAGATGGTTGTAGTGCAAGTTTTTATTTTCTCTTTTCTCTAAACAATTGAAGTTTTGATTATTTATTGGATTATTTATTTATTTAATGGATAGTTAATATGGTCTTATTAGTGTCACAATGTATTATATGAACTAAATATATCATTGGGTAACTATTTTAGGAGGATTCAAATTAAAGAGTTCTTAAGGAAAACAATGGGTACAACTACTTTTACTGTTTGTTTAGTGAATGCAATGGTTTACGAAGTAGTGTAGTACATTTAATAAACATAGAAACACATTCTTGGTGACCCATAACATTGCATGTTGGTGTGCAGCGTGGCTCTCAGTACAAGCTTAGATCTCAATCCAAATTGGAAAGAGATCGACATCGAAAAAATTATGACATTGAATATCATTATAAGAAGTATAGAAAGTCTGTTGAGACTAATGCCATTCGAAAAGAGGTTCAAAAAGTGGTAAATTATTTTTTTTAATAACATGTTATAGGGGGTGAAGTGTGCTGAAGAGTTGAGTGCAAATGCCTTGGAACGTGTTAGAATAAACGTTTATGAATATGACGCTCAATCACAGGAAAAACAATATGCATTAAAAAAGAATGTTTGCAACAAAATCGTTAAGGAATGAGTCACCGATGGTAAGAGCTATTTAAATTTGTATTTTTTTGTTGGATATAAATTCAATACCACATGGTATTTAATTAAATCACATTTTTTTTAGCATGTTTTTCTTGCAACAAATAAATTTTTCTACCTCTTCCCAATATAGGGATGATGATATCTTATCTATTGAAGAGTCACCCAGTGTATGTTTTGTAATCTACTATATGTTTTGTTACATAATCTACAAAGAAGTAATCGAAAACCCCTTTTATTGAGATATTTTTTAACAATGGATGTATTTATTTGAATATATGCAGGGAAATATTGTATCTATTAGTGATCCATCTTCATAAGATATGGAGGAATGGATGGATGAAGGTAAAGAAAGGGAAGGAATGAGTCAAATCCCTCATCTTGGGGAAAATGTTGAAACTCCTATTAATTGAACACAAAAGTCTGATATTTCTGCTGATCAAATTTCAAACCCATTATATGAAAAGACACCAGATGTTGTTGTTAAATAGAATCATATATTTGATAGTATTGACACCATTCCTTATTTCAAGCAAAGTTCAAAGGCTTTGTATGACAAGACACGAAACACCATCGGTGAAGAAAATGAGAAATTTCATATTGTTGACCATATTCAGTGTTCTTATGGACAATGTTCTAGGCCAATAATTGATGACACCAGACAACGTTTCTTTAGGACCACCAAATTTTGATAAGAATCCTATGGAATTAGATGACCCATTTGATTTTTCAGTGAACTTGCATCCATATTATAAATGTGGTGAAGATCCAGTAAACATTGTTCTTCATGGGAAAGAAACAACTTTTTTTATTAAAGACAATCGCAGTGATGGAGAAAACAAAATTCTGGTAAGTCATGGATAGATCAAAAGTGTGGTAAATGAAGGTGATATTAGAGAATCTTCTATGCTGAAAAATACAAAATTTGTACAAATACACGTAACAAGGGTTGCAAAAGGACCTTTCTCACCCCATATGAAGAAAATGGTGGGAAATCCAATTATCGTCACCCATCATTCTATTCACAATCTATTTCTCGAATGAAGAGGCCGCACACATGCACTATAAGAAAAAATAGGTCTGAACTCTTCTTGTTGATACTTTATAATATATATTTGATTTTTCACATTTAAATATATTGTTTTCTTTTGATGGATTATAATATCTATAATATGTTTAAAATGAATTTACTTTCTTTGTATTCAAGTATGTTTTATGTTTCTTTCATAGGTAACAGTTGTAACAACAACACTAATATCCTCATCTATCCTTTTAGGGGATACCTACGTAGAAATTGCTTGGATTTACCTGGGAGTTGCTAACATTGATAGTCTTCTCTACCATGATGAGATTACAAAGTATATAAAGCAGTACCCTAAGAACTTTAGATATGATAATGCATTGAGTATAGATAATACAAACAAAAGAGGGGGAAAGATGCATGTGCAAGAGAAGATTGAGGACTACGATGATGAAATCTTTGAGCTTTTGGATAAGGGAGCTCATATCTACTTATGTGGATTGAAGGGAATGATTCCTGGAATTCAATATACCTTAAAAATAGTTGTAGAAGATAGAGGATAAAGTTGGGATGAGAGATTTTCACAGCTTAAGAAGAATAAGCAGTGGCATGTAGAATTTTATTAGTCATTTTGTAGATCTTAACTTCATCCTCATGGGGAAATCTCCATTAATCCTTGACCGAATTGATAGTGATCATTTTTTTTCCTTTTGATAATATCAATCTAAGATTATATATGCAAGACTCAACCATATTTTCTTTGGCATCATTATGTGGAACTTGTGAAAAAAATTTGTTGATACTAAATTTTTGGCCTTCTAATTGCAGAGGGCACATTTTTTGCATTCCTTGCTAATGTTCAAACCATATGATAACATAAGGTGTTTTGATACCTCTTTATCATCTAGATTCTACCATATTTATTACTATATATTCCATGGTCATATAAAATAACAAAACCATCTTTACAAAAAGCTTCCATGACAAGTGGTTTTCCAAATTTTAGACTCTGGCAAAGAGTTATGTTTAATTCCCTTCCGCGTGACCAAACTAAGTATTCTCACCAATTCAAATACTCTATATGAAGTTAGAAAAACAAACATGGCATTTTAAAAAATGTTGTTAAGGTCACCACAATGGATACAACCTAAATGTTTTGTATTATAACTTATAGCCAATTGTGAATGGGAGAGAAAGATATTATTTTGTATTGTGATTGTATTCATCATTTTCTTAAACTCTAATCCATTTCCAAGGCTAAAACTCCAAAATACTAGAACTGTGTTTCTATGTTTGTAATACCTGGAGCAACTATTATTGAGATAACTTGTGAAACAATTAAGCTTTAATTGTGATTGCGGATGTTAAGATATTTTCAATGAAAAACATCAAAAACTAATTTTTAGTATACTATTTTAGAAGGTGAACCTTAAGATGGGCCCCTCAATATGTCATTCCATATTTAAAACATGTATTAAAATTCTTAAGAAAGGGTAAGGCTCGGAGAACACCGTCAGATCTAAAAAAAATGGCTACATCTCTTAAATATCAAGGTGTCACTATTATTGTCTACCCTCATCAAAAAACGACTATAGCTACTGCAAAAGTTGACAACAAAGGTGTTCTAAAATTAGAGGCACCTAGTAATGTGTGCATATTATTGGTTGTAGCGTGAAAATGTACATACTTTTTACTTTAAAATAATGAGATAAATGTTTCTTCAAATAGTCTTGTAATAAATTATAGATGAGTATAATATTTGTAAAACCAACATGTTATGCCTTTTATTTTTTAAATGTTTCTTCTTTTAATCATTACACAGAGAAAGATATAAAACTTACATGGATCCTTGGAATTGATACCATACACTTTTTTCCTGGAGTATCCCACAGGATGTTAGTATGGGAGTCCCACAGGTCGTAAATCACATAGGGAAAACAATAGTTTTAATTGCATATTCATATGTTGTTGATATTTTCATATGCATACAACTTTGAAGATTGTATCTTTTAATTGATATTGACAATTGGATTTAAACTACATCAAGCACCATAGAGTGCTAATCTTACACCTATTCTTTGTCAACCTTTCTGATATTATGATTGACTCCACACAAAAATTTTACCAAACAAATTGATGATATCTATCCATCCACCTTCAAAATTAAAAATACATTTTCCTAACCCCATACTCATATTAGCAATTGCAAAATATCAAAAAAATTGATAGATTCTTAACCCTACTACATGAACCATCATATTTTTCTATATGCATATAATGTTGAACTCAACATGCAAGGACCTTATATTCACAACTAGAAATAATCATTACAGATGTTTCCTATAGGTATTGGTTGGGAGCCACCCCCAAACAACGATGATGACCCACAACCTGATCATAGTTCCACATGTCATAGTTCCATAGGTCATAGTCCCATACGTCATAGTTCTTGGGGTCATAGTTTCATCGGTCATAGTTCCATAGGTCATAGTTTCATAGTTCATAGTTCCATAGGTCATAGTTCCACAGGTCATACTTCCTAGGTTCATAGTTCCACAAGTCATAGTTCCTAGGGTCATAGTTTCATAGATCATAGTTCCACCGGTCATAGTTCCATAGGTCATAGTTCCTGGGGTGATATTTCCATAGGTCATAGTTCTTGGGGTGATATTTCCATAGGTCATAGAACATGTCATAGTTCCTAGGTCATAGTTTCATAGGTCATAGTTCCACGGGTCATAGTTCCAAAGGTCATAGTTCCATAGGTCATAGTTCCACAAGTAATAGTTCCATACATCATAGTTGTTGGGTTCATAGTTCTAGTGGTCATAGTTCCATATGTAATATTTCCACAGGTCATAGTTCTACAAGTCATAGTTCCACAGGTCATAGTTCCTAGGGTCATAGTTTCACAGGTCATAGTTCCACTGGTCATAGTTCCATAGGTCATACTTCCACATGTCATAGTTCCATATGTCATAGTTCCTAGGGTCATAGTTTAACAGGTCATAGTTCCATCGGTCATAGTTCCTAGGGTCATAGTTCCATAGGTCATAGTTCCACGAGTCATAGTCCCTAGGTCATAGTTTCACCGGTCATAATTCCATAGGTCATAGTTCCACAAGTCATAGTTCCTGGGGTCATAGTTCCACCCATCATAGTTCCACATGTAATAGTTCCATAGGTCATAGTTCCATAGGTCATAGTTTCAAAGGTCACAGTTCCATAGGTTATAGTTCCACAATTCATAGTTCCATACATCAAAGTTACCGGGGTCATAATTCCACCGATCATAGTTCCATAGGTCATAGTTCCAGTGGTCATAGTTACATAGGTCATAGTTCCATAGGTAATAGTTCCTAGTGTCATAGCTCCATAGGTCATAGTTCCATTGGGTAATAGTTCCATAGGTCATAGTTCCACACGTCATAGTTCCTAGGTCATAGTTCCTAGGGTCATAGTTTCATAGGTCATAGCTCAACAGGTCATAGTTCCATAGGTCATAATTCCATAGGTCATAGTTCCTAGGGTCATAGTTCCATAGGTCATAGTTCAACATGTCATAGTTCCTAGGTCATAGTTCCATAGGTCATAGTTCCTAGGGTCATAGTTTCATAGGTCATAGTTCTACAAGTCATAGTTATACAGGTCATTGTTCCATAGGTCATAGCTCCTAGGGTCATCGTACCACAGTTCATAGTTCCATAGGTCATAGTGATCCAGGTGGATATCGATGGCCACCCACCTATTCCAACTGGCTCAAAAATTCTTTTGGTAATTTACTATTTTTAGCAGTTTTTTGGTTCCTAAACTTTTGGGGCCATTTTGAGGGCCTAAATGAAGTTTTTTTGGGATAGAGAACCTCAATGAGATGTAAAGACTCTAATTGAGTCTACAACATTAATCTCCTCTACGAGATCTTTCCAACGAGTTATCGTGCACCCAAAACGAAGATCGTATGTCAAAGTTACGACCCTGGTAAGTTGATACACAATACTACCCAAACACTGGGTCCACAAAATTGTTGGCTTTTCATCTTTCGAGGTTAGGGTTTTGGATTTTCTTTATGTTAAAAATTCCTTTCGAGCCTCATTGTAATCATCTTATTGCGAATGTGAGTATCCGTCACATCTCTTCTCAGAGATAAGTTGCCACCATTCTAGCAAGTCTTTCACTCTATATTTCTACAGTTTTGTACATTTCGCTCATTAATAGAAACTATCTATTACTGTATATTTGTGCCTCTTTTTATATATATGATATATATTTGTTATATTGTTCACTCTCTTACAATATATTTGTATATTTATGTGTTATATATCCACTCTAATTTCGTGCGAAAATAACCCATATCACATAGTTCCATAGGTCATAGTTCCTAGGGTCATAGTTTCATAAGTCTTAGTTCCAATGGTCATAGTTCCATAGGTCATAGTTCCTAGAGTCATAGTTCCATGGGTCATAGTTTCATATGTCATAGTTCCTAGGGTCATATTTCCACCGATCATCATTTCATAGGTCATATTTCTGCCAGTCATAGTTCTATAGGTCATAGTTCCATACGTCATTCCTGGGGTGATAGTTCCACCAACCATAGTTCCATAGGTCATAGTTCCATAGTTCATAATTACTAGTGTCATAGTTCCACGGGTCATAGTTCCATAGGGTTATAGTTCCATAGGTCATAGTTCCACAGGGTTCCTAGGTCATAGTTCCATAGGTTAGTTACTAAGGTCATATTTTCATAGGTCATAGTTCTACCGGTCATAGTTCCACCGATCATAGTTCCATAGGTCATATTTCCTAGGGTCATAATTCCACAATAAATAGTTCCATAGGGTTATAGCTCCACAGTTCATAGTTCCACAGGTCATAGTTCCTAGGTGATAGTTCCATAGGTCCTAGTTCCTAGGGTCACAGTTTCACAGGTCATAGTTCCACCGATTACAGTTCCATAGGTAATAGTTCCCAGGGTCATAGTTCCATAGGTTATAGTTCCACAGGTCATATTTCCATAGGTCATAGTCCCTAGGGTCAGAGTTTCATAGGTCATAGTTCCACTGGTCATAGTTCTGTTGGATTACTGAGAGGGGGGGTGAATCAGTAATAACGTAATTATAATCCTTTTTCTTCAAATGTTATATCAATGTAGAATTATTATCCAATAATGAGCAGTAATAAATAAACAATCACACACATGCACAGTACACTAGT
>SNQJ01S0017643.1:358387-384189 GCA_010110895.2 Picea sitchensis | reverse complement strand
ACTTTAAAAACAAGAGGCTAGCATTTTCATCAAACTTTTCTTTAGTCTCACATGCCTAGTTTTGGATTAGTCAACAACCCTAACTTGAAGTAATCATAACTTTGAACCTGTAATGTATAAAGATATGAAATTGATAAAAATGTTCTTCAGTGTGTTTTGTGCAATTCCTCCAAGTGGCACTACTTGGAACCTCTCAGAAAAGGAGTTATAGAAAAAATGGCATACCTTGCTGAGTTCTGGCTTATTCTAGAGAGCGACCTTGTAGAGCGTGCCCCGCACAAAATATTTGATGAAATGATATAAAACTATTACAAAACATACTATAGGCTGTACCCTAACCAACACATTTTGTCTCACTGAATTTGGATCTGTTATGAATAAGTTATGACGTTTTTACCCGAAACACCTGATTTTGACTAGTTTCACAACTGGCCACAAACCCTATTTTCCACAGAGTGTAACTCCCAAAATACAACGACCCACAAGATGAATTTTTAACCATAGATACTTGGATATGTTGTATCACTTTCATAGCAATTTCAGGATCTGAATCATTATAGAAAAATAGTTATAGTGAAAATGGTGAGATGACCTGAAAATAACATACCTTAGAAAACACCATCAAAAGAATTTATCCTTCCTTGCATTTTGGCCTTCTTTTCTTCACTTTCCTCATAATTCCGGCTTAAATATCATTTGTTTACCTCATAAACCTATAGATATTCAATATTCTCAAGTGTGATTCAAATGACAGAGCCTTGCCTCTTATTTATACTCTCCAAGTAGCTTCCTTAAAAACATCTTATAGGTCACTTGGCCCCACTTTCCTTATTTTATGGTTGGGTCCACTTCTAATTTCTCCATTAAAATTATAATTTGAGTCGATTGAATTACACCCTTTTCCATTGAAAAATCCACCATTTATGTGAGTAGTAGTTCACTTATTTTCTAACATGGCAGGCTTGATGTATGAAATTAACGGTTCTACCCCCACCATTTGATATGTCTTTCCAATCCAACATCACTCAGTCTTTGCATAAGACTATCCATACGGTGGAGCACTTCCACAGGAGCATCCACAAGCCCTCTCTACGGTTGGATTGCCCCATCATCCAATGGTCCAAAAAATTGCATAAGGAGGATAACCCTCACATGATGTCATCCTTTTACCCTCCACAAATTTCTCATAATTTTTTATCCCTATTTATTCCCCTGCTCTTCTAATGCTCCATGTTCCTCCGCGGGTCAATGCATGTTAAATTGGGATTCTAAGGTTCACCACCATTGTTGCAAGAATTAAATTAATTGACCTTGGTGATAATTTAATGAGTAAGATAGAAAGTAAGCTAATGAATAAATTTTTTTCTTCACTAACTTTGCAAATGCACTCCACTCCACATGAAAAATTGATGCTCAAAATAATAAACATAGGAAGAACAAATTTGAACTAGTGGCTTGAAAGAATGGTCGGAAACTAGTTAAACAAGTAAGATAGCTTCAAAGCAAATGAAGAAACTTTTTGTTTCACAAAATTTTGTTTAACCAGTTAAACAAGTAAGATAGCTTCAAAGAAACTAATCCCTAAGGAATTTTTTTAGTTTCAGGAACTTTTGTTTAATGAGTTAGAGCCATCATAACTATGAATGGGTTGAATATTAACTTAACATGTAATTAGAATTCAACTCCTCAATAAATCTGTTCACACAGGGCTGCGGCTATCAAGCTACTTAAAATTTTATAAGACTCATTTTTTATTATTCAACCTAAATTGATTTCAAACTGACTGAAAAAAATGGTGCATGTGTTTATGGGATAATTTATTAAATTTGTATTGTTATGTGTATAAACATAAATAAATTATTATTCTCAGTACTACTCTGATTCTTCTATGTATCATAGAATTTGTCAAGCATTTGGGACACTCTTCCGCCATTATCAGGCGCACTTCCACCATTACCATTAACAAGCCATGTTTTGGAAAGGATCGACATGCCCCCGTTTGGGTAAGTTAGTACATCAACTTCCTGGGGTCGTAACTTTTGCATACAATCTCTGTTTTAGGCACACGATAGCACGTTAGAAAGGTATCGTTGATGATATTCATTTAGGGGGATAAATTGGAGCCTTTGGATATCATTGAGAATATCAATCCCAAAAAACCTTCATTTAGACCCTCAAAATAGCCCCTGAAGTTAAAAATTGTTAAAAATAGTAAATTACCAAAAGTGCGAGAAAATTGTTTTTAGCTAGTTGGAAAAAGTGGGTGGCCACCGATATCCACCGAGATCAATATATGTTTGATTATTTAGGAATTATACATGAAGAAGAACATAGATAATAATCTATAGGAAGAGCAACAACAACTGAAGGTAGTCGAAGAAATACGAAAGAAAAAGCTCTGTGTATGTAAAGTCAACTGAAGTTGTTGGAGCTTAAGCTCATCATGGTTATCATATTTTGTATTAGTGTGCAACGCCAAATTTATCATATATATCAAGTATTTTTTGTATTGACAAGTTATATTATATTTCTGAGTCTATGTCCTAAGCATAACACTATGTTTGTTTCTTCATTTATGAATAATTTCATTAAGTATTTTATCACAACGTGCAGTATATCGTGTAGTTATGCATTGTGTGGTAAGTCATGAAGAGTTCAGTCACCAAGTTTTGTGGCATGTAGTATTTTGCAACTTCTTTGCGCACAGTTTTCCCGCACGGTGTAGATTCGAGATTTGGTATCAAAGAAGGTTGATCAAGAGAAGTTTTATCAAAGGAGGTTGATCAAGAACAATTTGATCAGAGAAAGTTGATCAAGAATGGGTTTTATCAGAACAAGTTTTAATGTAGCAACATCTCTATTGTTAAGTAAAATATGGCTTCTACTTCAAATCCGCAGCCTCCCACTTTTACAGGAAACAATTATGAGTAGTGGTCCTTGACCATGAAGGCACTCTTCTGAGGTCAATATGTATGGGAGATAGTCAAGAATGACTACGTGGAACCAACAGATCAGGAAACGTACAATGCCCTCACACAAGATCATAATTATTTCTTGAAATATCAAAGGAAGAAGGATGGAAAGACGATGTTTACATACATCAAGCCATGCCTGAGAGCATAATACCAAGAGTTTCATCAAAAAAGAAATTCAAGGAAGCATGGGACATTTTACAAACCTATTATCAAGGTATGGACAAAGTCAAGACTTCAAAACTAAAATTCTTAGAAGAGATTTCAAAACTTTGTCAATGAAAGACACATATTCAATAGATTAATTTTACACCCATGTCATTGGTGTGATAAATCATATTAAGTCTCATGGTGAAACCATAGAGGATAGAAACATTGTTGAAAAGGTACTTAGAATTCTTCCTCCTAAATTTGATACCCTTGTTGTGACTTCGGAAGAGAGCAAAGACTTGAGTCAATTTAGTTTAGATGAACTGCAAGCTTCCCTCATTAATATGAACATAGATTGAACAGGTCAAGTATGTCATTAGAGAATTCATTTTACACGCAGTAATCTATAAGTTGTGGAAGAGGAAGGGGGAGAGATAACTCTAGAGGCAGATGAATAAGTTCTTCTATAGGTGGACGTAGCGGCAGTCCTCAAAATACTAGTGGAAGAGGACAAAGTCAAAATAACAGTCATCCAAGTGGTCAAATAAGTAACAAATCAAATATTCAGTGCCATTACTATAAAAAGTATGGACATTATGCATATGAGTGCAGGAAGATACAGTATAATCAAAACAAGAAAGGTCTAGAGAAGTCTCATAGCGCAAATAGTCCCTCCATCCCTATGTTCATGGCACAGGTTGAAGAAATACCTATAGTATCACCAGTTGAATGCAATATTTCTCAAACAAGTCCATGTGACATATGGTATTTAGATTCATGTTGCATTAATCAGATGACAAGAAACATAGAATTGTTTTCTAGTTTGGATAAGTCAGTCCAAACCAAGGTTACACTTGGAACATATATCCAAGTCATTGTCTTAGGCAAAGGCAATGTTAACATTTTAACTAAACCAGGAGAGAAAAAAGTTATGCCTGATGTATATTATGTTTCTGGTCTAAAAAATGATTTTATTTGCACATGACAATTGTTATAGAAAGGATACAAAATCTACATGGTAGATAATCATTGTCTGATTATGGATAGATATCCAAGCAATCAACTTATTTCAAGAATTCAGATGAAAAGAAAATGAATGTTCCCATTGACATTAAATCCAACCAACATGGAAAATACAACGCTAGTTGTTGGCAAAGAAAAATATGCACAGTTAGATAGTGCATTTACAGTATAAAGTGCACGTAGTTCCAATGAAGAAAATAGTTCGTGCAATATCAAGAAAGGAGAAAGTAGCGCAGAGATGCAGGGAACATTCCAATCTAAAGTACATGATGATTCCTGGCTATGGAATTTCATATTTGGACATTTGAACTTTGGAGGTATGAAGCGGCTACACAAAAAATATATGGTAAAAGGTTTACCATTGACTGAAAAACCAGAAAGGATATGTGAAGAATATATTTTTGGAAAGTAACACAGAGAATCATTTCCAATTGGTAAATCTTACAAAGAAAAAGCTCCTCTGGAAATTATACACATAAATTTTTGGACCAATGCAAACATCATCTATAGGAGGAAATACTTACTTTCTAACATTTATTAATGATTTCTCAAGAAAGGCATGGATTTATTTCCTAAAGCATAAATCTAATGCATTGGGTTGTTTTCAGTAGTTCAAATCACTCATGGAGAAGCAAAGTGGTTATTATATCAAGTGTCTAAGAACTAATAGAGGAGGAGAATACATTTCAAGAGAGTTTCATAACTTTTATAAATTTCATGGCATCTACAATCAATTTACCGTGCGGTATAAACCAAAGGAGAATGGTGTCGCAAAAATAAATAACATAACCATCATGGAGATGGTGTGTAGTATGTTGGAAGTGAAACATTTTTCAAATGAGTTTTGGTCTTAATAAGTAGAAATTGTAGTATACATCATGAAAAGTTGTCCGACAAAGAGTGTGAAGAACAAAGTTACTCAAGAATCCTGGACAGGAATGAAGCATAGTGTGGTGCACTTAAACGTTTTTGGTTGTGTTGAATATACACATGTTCCAGATGAGTTGAGAAAGAAGCTGGAAAACAAATGACATAAATGTATATTTTTGGGGTATCATTAAGAAATAAAAGGATACAATTTGTACGACCCTTTCTCTAGAAAGGTCATAATTAGTCATGATGTTCAGTTCGTGGAGAATGAAGCATGGGATGGAACCATAGCAAAGACAATCAAAATTGTTAATACTATTGAGCATGATGATACAGAATATGAAGTGGTTCAAACACCATGTACAAGTCAATGCATAGTTCCTTCTACAACTACGACACAAACCCCAACACAAACAACTCCAGTAAGATGAGTAGGTACGCAGTCTACACCTAGAGGGAAACAAACTCCAGCAAGAAATCCAAGCAGTTCTGCATCTCCATATCCAACATTAGCAAGTCTCTTACCAAGGAAAACAATAATTATGTGAAACATCTATAATGAGGACACAACAAATTCATTTTCAATTTTTTCTCTGTTTTTAGAGATAGATGATCCATTAACTTTTGAAGAAGCTATCAAAGATGTTGTATGGGCTCAATACATGGATGAATAAATCATATGCATAGATAACAATGATACATGGAAATTGGTTGATGTACTTGAATACAAGGATGTGATGGGTGTTTAATGGATTTATCAAACCAAGCAAGATGCAGATGGAAATGTGCAGAAGCACAAGGGAAGATTAGTTACAAGCAGTTTTACACAACAACCTGGAATTGATTTTAATGAAACATTTGCACCAGTTGCATGTATGGATACATTTAGAATTGTTTTATCCATTACCACACAGAACAAATGGTCAGTTTATCAAATGGATGTAAAGTCAACATTTTTGAATGGACATTTAGAAGAAGAAGTGTATGTGGAACAACTAGAAGGCTATGAGTTTCCGGGACAAGAACACAAAGTGTATAGACTGAAGAAAGCAATGTATGGATTAAAGCAAGCTCCTGGAGCTTGGTACAGTCTCATAGATTCCTATCTCACACAGAATTGATTCCAGAGAAGTGAATGTGAGCCAACATTGTACATCAAAGAAAATCACCAAGCTAACATGCTAATTTTTTTCTTATATGTAGATGATTTGATTTTTATAGGTGATTTTGGCATAGAAGAATTTAAGTCAGTCATGAAGGATGAATTTGAAATGAATGATTTAGGGATTATGAGATATTTTCTGGGTATTGAAGTTCACCACTCCAAAACTGGTATATTTATCTCACAATCGAAGTATGTCCAGTAAATTATGAAAATATTCAATATGATAAATTCAAAAACATCCCCAACACCTATCATAACAAGATTGAAGTTAAGTAAAGAATATGAAGGGTCTAAAGTGGATCCCACACTGTTTAAAAGAATGGTAGGAAGTCTTATGTATCTAAAAACAACAAGATCTGATATTATGTATGGAGTGAGACTAATTTAAAGGTTCACGGAAACTAGAAAAGAATCACATTGGAAGGCAAGAAACAAAATTATGAGATATGTGAATGGAACCAAATATTTTGGCATTAGATATTCTACTTTAGAATATTTTAAACTTATTGGATACACTGACAGTGATTGTGGAGGTAACATAGATGAAAGGAAAAGTACCTATGGGTACAAATTTCATTTTGGAATAGGTTTAGTATCATGGAAATCAAGAAAGCAACCCATGGTGTCCCTTTCTTCTACAGAAGAAGAGTACGTCGCAGCTACAAGCACAACTTGTCAAGTAGTTTGGATGAGAAGAATGTTAAAATATTTGTTGCAGGAACAATAGGAACCAACAATAGTATTTTGTGACAACAATTCAACCACAATGTTATCAAAGAATCATGTGTTTCACAAGAAAACTAAGCATATTGATACACAATATCAATTTATTAGAGAACTAGTTAATAACAAAGAGATCTATTTAGAATTTTGCAGATCAAAAGATCAAGTTGCAGACATATTTATAAAATATTTAGAAATGGATGCATTTCAACATCTGTGTAATAGTCTGGAAGTTTGCGTAGTGACAAATGATTAACAGTATATGTAAATTCAAATTTTGGATGTAAATTTTTGTATCATGTAAATCCCACCTACTTATAATTAAGGGGGAGTGTTGGAAATAGTAATTACAAGTCGGTGAGATTTACATCTTCGTCGATTTTTCAATCAGTAAGTTAGTCTGTTAGTCAGTCTGTAAATACAAAGTTGTACGTTTACGCAAGCTTAGTCTTAGTCAGTCGACAAGCATTGGAGTTATTAAATGG
This sequence comes from Picea sitchensis, assembly GCA_010110895.2. NCBI lineage: Eukaryota > Viridiplantae > Streptophyta > Pinopsida > Pinales > Pinaceae > Picea > Picea sitchensis. The sequence goes on along the minus strand of SNQJ01S0017643.1, from coordinate 376,801 downwards.
ACTCGATCTTAATCTTTCTCGAGTCCATACAATTAGTTGAGTGTCAATCAAATTTAGTATCGTCTTTAATGATGAGTCGATTTTACTTCTATAGGAAGTCGCAGTCACAACCTATATTTGTTCGAGTCTGTAGGAAGTCGACATGCAGAAGAATAGAGAGAATGGTCGATAGGAAGAGCAACAGTAGCTGAACGTAGTCAAAGAAATCTGAGAACACAAGCTTTATGTATGTAAAGTCAGCATAGGTTGTTGGAGCTCAAGCTCATCACAGTTATCGTATTTTGTATTAATGTGCAACAAAAAATTTCTCATATATATCAAGTATTTTGTGTATTGATAAGTTCTGTTATATTTTTGAGTCTATGTGCTAAGCATAACACTGCGTTTTTTTTTGCATCTATAATCATTTCATTAAGTCTTTTATCACAACACGCAGTAAATCATGCAGTTGTGCACTGCACCATAAGCCCTAAAGAGTTCAGTGACCAAATTTTGTGGCGCTTAGTATTCTGCAACTGTGTTCCACACAGTTTCCCTACATGTTGTAGATCCGAAAATAAAGAAAACACAATCTTCCTGTTATTAGTGGAAAGAAAAGCAAGAAAAGCATAAGAACAAGAGAAAACCTCAGCATTAATAAAAAATTAAGTTAAAATTAATATGCTTACAATGATGTTCCCTTTACCATGCTAATTACGACTATGAAAGTAAATCGCGTAAGAAATAATTATAACCCTTTCTCCACTATTGTGAATAAAAATCAATCTACTTGAGAAATAAATCCTAATCCTAAGTCGATCGAAAGTACAATGACGCCTTAAATCTTAGTCTATTGGTTTAAATTTTCACACCTTAAATCTAATTGATATTTGTGATTCTATGCCAAGGTTTTCGGGAAAATAAAAGTATCATGCAATATTTAGTAATAAAATATTATGTTGGGATGCTAATTTTTCTAGGAAAAATAAGAGAATCATAGAAATATAGAGTGAAGAATTACTAATAAAATATAATGTTGGTATGCTCATTTTTCAAGAAAAAAGAAGAGAATCACAGAAATATAGATGATGTACACCGAAGAGTAATTTATTTTGTAGGGTTATTATACTGCCTTCGGGTATATAGTTTTCGTTTAGTTTTGATTGTGTATTAATATGTCCGTGTTTATGTCAAGGTTCTCAGGGCAATGAAAAGAATCATGCAATAATTACTAATACAATATAATGTTGGGATGTTCATATTTCTAGGAAAAAAAATGAGAATCTTAGAAATATAGATTGAAGAATTACTAATAAAATATATCAATATAATGTTGGTATGTTTATTTTTTAAGAAAAAAGAAGAGAAGTATAGAAATATAGATGATGTATAAGGAAAAGTAATTTATTTGTGGTTGTTTAACTGTTCTACTTTTTGTCTTTTTTGTTTGAGTTAGATATAAATTTCCATTGATTATATAAAATTAATCACTCAAACCTTCTAAAACTTAAAAAGTTTAGATTAAAACAATTTTTTTTGTAGGGTTATTATACTACCTTCAACAGTGTATAGTTTTGTTTTTCTTTGATATTGTATTAATCTATTTTGACTTTAAAAGATTTCTATTAAACCTAATTTTAAATACAAGAAAGACAAATTTTCATTTTTTATATAAAATAATTTATTTTTCTAACTTCTAATTATCTAATAATTATAGTCTTATTACGGCTTTCACTTAATTAAAAGTTTGAAATTAATTACAAAATTATTAGTTGGTCTTGCTGATATCTCCCACATTCAAGGGTAATTAGTGGTTAGTGCATACCACTAGGTGTGTATTTTAATTAAGTGGGATTTCTTATGTATTTATTGTTTGTTAATGAAAGTTAATGAGGGTAAAATTTCCCACGAAAATAATGGGGATGTTGCAGTGGATGAATACCATCGTTATAAGGTACATATTAAAACTACATCTATAATGTACAAATTAAAACTATTTGATGAATTGAAGCATTGCATTTTGAAGACAGGTAATTAGACATTGTTTTATTTTTTGAATGTTGATGGAATTAATTTATTTGTAATATGCATGCAAATGTTCATCTTCTCAATTACATGGGAATGGACATGTATCGTTTTTCTATTTTTTATTGAATTAAGGAACTCTACAATGGATTTTAAATGATCCCTTTCAATATTTAAAATTTAGATGAAACAATGTTAATGATATTTTAATCTAAAACTCTAATTTGATCGCTTGGCAATGGACACAATTAATGACCTTTTAATCTAAAACTCTAATTTGATCATTCTGAAGATGTTGGCATATTCTCCATCTTCCTCCCAAATCAATAAATGGGATTTAATGTTCATAACTTCCTTCATTTTGAAGATGGACATATTCTCTGTCTTCCTCCCAAATCAATGAATAGGATTTATTGTTCATAACTTCCTTGCATTTATGAATGCATTGGTTAACTTGTTTACTTTTTAACATTTATCTAATCATATTAAAAAATTATTGTAGCACTATATGATTGTCAAGTTTAGATGATTAAGCCTTCTGGAAGATTTTAACAGGAACTACCTCAACCTCATTGAAGTGGTGGAGGCCCAGCTGGAAGGGATTAATTTTCTTGGTTTTGAGATGTGTCGACATGGAGTTTTGTCACTTATACACTTATGTTGATCATTTTTTAATATAAATACTCTTTTCTCGTCCAATTGATATCTTGCGAATAATTGAATTATTATTCCATGGGTGTATTTGTTATTAATGTTAATGCATTATGCTATTGTACATGCTAACATTATATATTATCACCATATGTTTGTGCATCTTGGTTGTTGAGGACAAGTTGCAGGTATAAAGCTTTGAGTTGTGTGCTCAACGATGGTCTTCATCGAACGTCCAAATGAGGTAGGCTCTTTATGTTGTCTTGTTAGCATTTTCATTTATATAGCATACTTGGGATTAGAGTTTATTTTTTGCAGTCATTCTGTCTACTGTGGTTTACCCCGTGCCATAGAGTGATTTTACTCATAATAAAATTGGTGACCATATTGGGGATTGAATCTACTATTTTTGGGTTCGGAGTGTTTTTCTCCTTCGATTGCTCTCGGTTAGCCTGAGTTTCCTTATCGCATGATTGCTTGACAACCTATTTTTACTTTGCATATGATTTTCTTGGCTTAACCCTTTCCCAGACAATGTTTTAATACATATACCTGGGTTTTCCTCTGACATACGTGGGCTGTCATTCTATAGGGAGCATACATACGCGATTTTTTCTAAAACAGTCGCGGACATCAACTTTTTAAGCTTACTGGCTGAGTTTGGTGTTTGCTGGGTGAGTTTTGATGGTTTTTGAGTCTTCCTGGGTCTCTGTCCTAACTGTCGAGTGCTTGCAGAGTGATAGGAAAACTTTTTATTGTTGAATTTTCAGGCAATTTTTCTTTCCTATCATTTTTTTTTATTGGTTGTCCTTGCATCTTGGTTTCAGTGTTTTCTTCTTGGTATGCTTCTTGGATTGTATATTTTTGCTTATAGTAGGGTCTATATATCAAGTTGTTTTTCATTCCTTGCATTTTTCGTTACTTTATATCGAAAATACAAAAAAATATACATTTTGCATTTTGTCATTTGCTATTTTGGGTTTTTAGTATTGATCTTGATACATATGGATAGATTGCATCTTATTGAAATTACAGAGTTGAATTGAAAGTTTCATTTTAAAAATCTTACCATCTTTTGAAAATTTAAAATTAGGACTTAGCACTTTGTTTATATTAATTTCTTTGATATTTTGAGTCATAACATCATAAGTTTCACAACTACATCATTTGAGTAAACAAAGCCATTAAATTAATGTTGATTAATTAAAAATGATTTTATTTTTCAGAGTACACAAACAAGCATAGGATATAGGGACTTGGAATAGTATTTTGTGAGTAAACTTCTCCAAGGATATTATACTCAACATATGTGTATGACCAGGGAGTGGTGAAATCAATTACGTAATTAGTGACGTCAGGACACTCCGCTCACACGAGAGTTAAGCATAAGGTTGCGTGAAGTTGGTTGAAAAGATATCCCTCTAATACCTTCTTAGCATGAGGGATATTTATGTGGATATATTCATATTTGGGGGTATTTCTAGTACCTCTACCTTCGTGAGAGGCGGTGCTTTCAAGATTTCGGGCTTTGTTACCCTGCCCATATGGTGGACCTGACTTACGATTGTTCACCTGTGCATTGGTTATATCGTGGTGGATTTAATTGCTTGACACAATTAGCCACATAGGTTTCTTAACTGCATTGTTAAGCCCATGAGGGCCCTTATAATGTATTCTGATACCTCAGATCTTTTGAAGGGAGTCTCAGGACCCTCTTGGGTGAGGCATACCTACTCTAGTGAGGGGTGCCCCTTTTCAGCTACTATATCATTTTTGTGTGCATTTGGCCTTTTTGTTTATTTTGGTGTGCTCTTTGATTGTTAGTTGGCCTTAGTATTTGTTTTTATATCTCGAGTCTTGAGTCATCATGGAGTCATACCAACTTTCTCGCAGGTCTCGCAATTTGTTAAATTTACCACCGCATCTTGAGTCTTTTCCTTCTAAAAGGCGTAAAGTTATCAAACGTGGTACACACACATCCACCTACCAGCGTTGTGATTATACAAGTATGAGTACTGAGTCAAGTCAGAAAGATACTGGGAGTCCTTCAACTCCCATATCTTGCATAGTTAATGGGACTCCTTCGACTCCTTCAACCAATACGGTTGTAGTACACGAGGATCTCGTCATTACTCCTATCTGGCCTGTGGTTGCTACTCGAACCATAGTAATGAACCCTTTTGAGTCTCTTTTTGGTACACCTGGATGAAATTCTCAGTCAATTCCTTCGGTCTCTAACCCTTTCTCTTTTGGTATGTCGAATATGACATCGCAACTTTCATCTTACATTCTAGAGAATAATACAAATCCTAGTATTGGACCTGGGGGAATAGTTCCTCCACATATTCCACTCTCATTTGGTTGAGCTCATATTCCACAAATGAATCCTATGGTTGGAAGACAACCTCCTTTTCCTCTTGGGTCTAATCCTAGTCTTAATGCTCCTAGATGGAGTAATCAACCGATCAGACAGGCTACTACCTATGTTCCATCATTTTCCACTTCCTCCTCCACACCAGTTCCGACCAACACGTTTGGTATGATGAATCCACCCTCATCCTTTGGATTTCCACCCAGAGGGAGTCAATTTCATACTATGGGAAACCCCTACCTAGAGCTCCTTTAGCTAGGGGAAATGTTTATAACCCTCATTATAACATTCCTACAGGTATGGTTCCCACACAACTTCTTATGAATTCGTTTGGAGGAGGATATTACCATACCGGATAGGGCCATGGTGTATAATAGAACCCTAGATGGTCTACAATCCCTCAACATCAATTTTTCCTGAGAGCATGGACCTAGATGCCGCAACCTCAACTCCCTTTTCTGGCCATGCTTAATTTGACATATCTGTCAAGATTAATGAATGACCTAGTGCATCATGATCTTTCATGGCCCCCCACCCCGAACAAGATTGGTGAGGATCCAATTCCTTGCCAAATTCCCTTAATGACGATTCTATTCATTTGAGATTGTTTCAACGCACTCTTATGGGGGTTGCATCAAAATGGTACATTGAGATACCAGGGGGAATATACAAAAATTTTAATCAGATGGTTTTGGTCTTTCTCAACCACTTCCAGTTGCCAGTTCATTATGATGCTAGCATATAATGTTTTTCGTCCCTCCTCCGGGACAAATCCACCCATATATCGGACCCTATAAAAGAGTGGCGTAGAGAGAAGAGGTTGATCAAATACTACATTCCTCCATATTTCCTGTTGGAATGGTTCCTTAAGTATTTATCGCCTTATATTTCAAAGGATATTTCTACATCCAGGGTAACATCTGAAGAGGAAGCTATTTTCAAATCCCAGCAATTGGACCTCATATATTATCAATCTAGGATGTTATATGAAATTCTTCCTGATGCACTGAGGTCAAATTATGACCCTATACAAAAGCTCGGGCCTCATGCCGATGGAATCATAGGCTATGCAAATTATAATTCTATAGACTTGGAGACGAACCAATTGAAGGAGTTGTCTCTAAGACAGTCTGTAGCAGGACAAGATTCATCTTCGTCCTCAGCTCCCTCTCGGTTGGCAGATGTGCATTTTGTACAGTCATCGACCAACCCAAATTGTAACCAACAACCAAGAGGGAATATAAATAAAGGATGTTATAATAATCGTAAGGGTCAGAGAAATAGTAATAATAACAAAACCAAGGAAAATGATAACAATGATAGATTGAATAAAAATGCTGGTGAGGGAAGGAAAGAAAAGAGGAACGTGAAGTTTCCTTGTAAACTTTGTAAATATGATCACCTTACCCATTTATTCACCAAACTTGAGGAAGGTTTGAGGCTCTTATCTCAACCACCTATTGTGATAACTAATCCATTTCTACATAATCAACACATGGCTTCGAGCTCCTCTAATGTCGTAAATGCATCGAGTGGGAATCAAAACCCTATGACACATGAAGGTAACCATCTATGTGTAAATATGGTCAAGTTTCAGATTAATGTAGCCACTCGATCTCGTGATTACATTTCTTCACAAACCATTTCAGGTCCAGAGTCTCCCCCTCCTTCGGAAGCACCTTTGCATATCAAAAGGCTAGAGCGTATGCCCCGTATTCCGAAAGGAGTACTGAAACACTCTACTCACAACCCTAATGCTAGAGATACCCAAAAATATTCAATTGTCGAAGATCTAGGTCAAACCCCTTGTGCAATGCTAGCTTCAGAGGTGCTCCAAACATGTCCTTCAGAGAGGAATTCCTTGTTATCTACATTAGCATCTCTAGACCTGTGTGGCTCAAATTTTATCAAGTTTGACATCACAGATGTTAAGCCTCGCTTTCCTTACCACATGGCCTTTAAAATTTATGTATATTACTTGAATTATACCATCAAACACATTGTTATTGATGAAGGTGTTGCAACATGCGTGATGTCCTTAACATGTTGGAAATCCATTGCCTTTCCAACCCTCTCCCAATCTCTAACTATGTTGACTACATTTGATAGTCATTCTTTCCGTACCCACAGAATTATTCTCGCCTTTCTGGTCTAGTTAGGTGGAAAGACAATGGAGGTGGATGTCAAGGTGGTTGATGCACCCCTTGACTATAATTTATTACTAGGGCATAATTGGACTTATTCCATGACCACAATTGTTTCGTCTGTTTTAAGCACTTTATGTTTTCCTCATGAAGGGAAAAATGTGATGATTGATTAGTTATCCTTCACGCATACTAGTCGTAATGCATTAGTTGGACCTTCGATACCATTGATCAATCGTTCTTAGCTGACAAATGATGATATTGGTGTCGAAATTTATTCCTCCCTCATGGGTAACTTTGATTTCATGGCACCAATTCATCACATTTATTCCATGTCCAGTAGGTATTCTTCGTCAATGAGGTATGTTCCTTTTCGTACTTCATATTTCAAGGATCCTTTGACCCTAACTTTCCTCTTGTGAAGTTCAGTCACATATTGGAATCGAAATTCCACTATCAGTGACAAATATAGCATATCAATTTGTTCTTAACTCTACTACTGACCCAGATCTTGTCTCCTCACAGATTGACGAGGAGGATCATGTTCTTGAGCCTGTATGGGCCACCTCATTATATTTCTCACATAATTTCCTCGATGATAATTTACCTTTAGATGAAGCCATCTTAGAGGCCATGAATGGTATTGATAGGCCATGAGATGATATGCATCATCGCTCTTACCTCCTCCCATGGCTTATTAGTATTGAACAAGATAATTTTATATCTACCTTGAGTGAGATGGTCGGTCATAGCATGGTTCCACTAGATACGCATAGCATTTGTGTTGAAGAAAACATGTCGAATATTTCTCCTACCATCACGATCGACATCTATCGAATTCCTGGAAAAATTGAAAACGTTTATATTGGTGCAGATTCTTCTCCTGAAGAAATTCATTCATTCGCTTGGTCATACGAAAAAAGGAAATGAATCGACCCTCACATTGTCGAGCATAAGATCAATACTTCCACTACTTTTTATCCTTTTCTGTTAGTACATATTGCAAATTCTATCCTTCCTATTGAAAGCGATTTCCCCTCCTTTAGAATAGAAATTGAGCTCCTACCTGACACTTCCTATCTTGAAGAACACCTCCTACACCTAGAGTGCCTAGATGAGCAATTTTGAGATTCCTCTACGGCTATGGAAGAGAATAAACAATGTGTTAAGGTCCAGTATGATAGGTCTGTATTTCCTCGACAGTACGCTGACGGTGACTTGGTCCTATTGTATGAAGAATCCAATGAACCATTTGGGGCAGGAAAGTTCAAACCCATGTGGCACTGTCCTTATATTGTGTGACATGTTTTAAAAAAAGGAGCATATGAATTGGAGAATTATGAAGGGAATATGTTGGTCGAACCTAGAAATGGGCTCTAACTTAAAAGATATTACACTTGAGCCCTCAATATTGGGCGTGACTCTTTGTATACTAGTGTATCTTAGTGTATATATATATTTTCCTTTGCGTCATTGGCTTTCTTATCAATTTTTCCCTTGGTTGGAAGATGTCAATGGATCCTTCAATTTACTTAGGATTAGTAGACGATGTCAGTCATCATACACAAATCTTAGCTTCCGCTGCTTGGGTCATTTACTCACCCGAGGGTCAACTGGTGTCTTCAAGTGGCATTTGTTTAGAACCATCAATGCTATTTGTGCAACACCATTTGACCTAGTGATATAGGTGGATATCAGTGGCCACTTACCTTTTCCAACTGTCTCAAAACAATTTTCTGGCAATTTTGGTAATTTACTATTTTTAGCAGTTTTTAACTTCCGCAACCATTTTCAGGCCCTAAATGACATTTTTGGGAAAACGGGGAGCAATATGGAATTTCCTTATATATTTCATCCAAAATTAATTTCCTCAAATATACCTTTCTAATGGGCTATCATGCGCCTAAAATGGAGATCGTATGCAAAAGTTACGACCTCGGGAAGTTGATGTACTAACTTACCCAAATGTGGCCCACATGAATTTTGGCGCTTCATCTCCTAGGGTTAGGTTTTTGGATGTCTAGGGTTTTTGGCATTCCTGTTTATTGTAAAAAGGCCTTCAGAGCCTCATTTTAATCATCGTCTTGCGAATGCGAGTAGCCGTCACATTTCTTTTCAGAGATAATTTGCCACCATTCTAGCGAGTCTTTCACTCTGTATTTTTACAGTCTATGTACATTTCTTTCATTAATAGAAATCATGTATTACTGTATATTTGTGTTTATGGATGCATCTCTGATACATTTCTTTTATATTATTGGATATCCGCGATATCTTTATTCATTTCTTTATTATATCTCCGCTCTCATTTCATGTCGAAAATAATCTGGATCACCTAGTGTTCGGTCTTTAGAGGTTTTCCTAGGCTCCCAATTAGTAGTATGTCAGTTAAACAATAGTTACCATGTGAGAAACCCTACTCTTCTTTGATAATTCTTACGGGTATGAATTTTGGAATGATACTTTGATTTTATTACTTATAATCAGATAGCTAGAAGTTCTAATTATGTATTTGATGGGCATGTTAATTATGTTTTAGATTGGAATTTTTCAAATAACTAAAGTGAATAAAACACGTTCACCAATGTACACATTGTAACATATATAAGTAAATTTGAATACCAATGGTTTTTATATTTCATATCTACAAAAACTATGGTGTCATAGTACAAAATGGGGCTCACAGCCTCAAAATACATATATGGCCGGTAGATATAATAACCGTGGAATATGTGCCTGTGGCGCCATATGTGTATCATGATAGCACACTACGAATTTTGTGAGATGTTGGAGCAGTCACACCCATGCATGGGGCACACCCACCACCTACTACTGCATAGCCTCTCGTAGATCCTCCGCCTGAACCATAGGAATCTTCTGTGTTAATCGAGAAAGGTTCCCCTACACATTATTAAGCACTCTCTCTGCATCTCCTCTTGCATGATCATCTCTCTGGTTCCTCCGTCGATGTCACGAGAATCCATCTGGTCGTCGTAGAATCACATTTTCATAATAAATAAATTGTTAATACTTGATTCCATACAAAAATATTTGCGTTTTTATTCTTTTTGAAAAACAGAAAAAAATGAAACATATAAAAAATTCATACCTATATCACCATAAGAAAATCTTGGTGGCAGAGGCATATCTGGATCTCCTCTATAGTCGATCCTAGCATAAGGGTATTCATCTATGACCATAAAATTTCAACGCCACCAGAAGAATAACTCATCGTTGTAGGGGTTTGGTACCCTACCACCTCCTAACTGCCTCATCATGTTGGTCCACCATGACATGGCTGGATCATGCAGTCCATGTGGAATGATCTCTACTCTAGGGATCAAGCCTGGAACACGCTCAAAGAAAAAACTACACAATATAGATGCGAACCCGAATATTCTTCTCCTCCCATGTTTGCAATCTTCCAGCTGGATATTCATGTTAGCCAGTAGTGAGGTGCACCAATCATAAACTATTGATCGTAAACACTCCGCTACGTAAAAAATGAGTGGCCTTGATGAATGGTACAATGAGGCCGACCCCATGATCTGTGTAAGTACAAGAATGAAAATCTTTAAACTTAGGTTCTCGATCACCTTGATGGGGAGTTGGATCCCTACTTTTTTTGTTCCTGCAACACAGTGGGTGGCCATGTAGTCCACTATGTTCATACCACCCCTAGCTCCTCGGGCTTTGATATTCACCACCTTGCCCCAACGAGACAATCCTGTGATAAAGTAAATGTTATCTACTTCAATTCTCAATGGTTTCCCATCGAGATTGAAGGCCTCTGTATCCGGATCCTAGAAGTTTACCAGTATTTGGAGTAACCTCACTTGAGCCCTCATTCCTTTGAGATCCCAAAATTTGTATAAGCCACATATATTTAGAGACATCTAGGCCCTCTCATCTCTTTCCACTACTGCATCTACTTCCTCATTCTCTCTCTCTCTCTCTCCATTCAAGTACCATCCTGTAAAAGGAAAACCATTTTTGAGCTTGAAACTCTTTTAAAAACTAGTTTGTGGACTTATACGTGGGTTGTAATGTTAAAATTCATGTGTAGTGCCAGATATATACAGGCAGGATTTTAATTTCCCGCGTACATGTCTCCATATACACGATGATGCAGGAGCATCGTAAGCAACCAACCAAGCAATGTAAAAGTGGGAGATAGCTGGAAAAGCACCAACGCACATTTTGAAGTGTTTTGAGATTAATGAATGGACATTAATGTAATAGATAAGGGAAGCATACTTACATTTATATCTAGATGTTGTAAACAAATCTTGAGTGTTTCTCTCATCTGTCTAATGTAGAGGAATTTATGCGTAATGAATGCAAGTAGGTAGATTTAATTTAATAGATTAGACAGTTTAGAAGCGTAGGAGGGAAAACGGATATAGACACCCTCACCCTTGTATCATTGTAAAAAAAATGTTTTTGGTGATGATCATTAAGAATTCATAAGCTGTAGAGCTGAAGCAGAGAACTGTAGAGAAGAACCCATGTACATGAGCACTTGAGTTAATATATGAAGCTTTGACTCAACTTTCATGGTGTTATGATGCTTTCTGTTTACATTTGTTGAATGGTATGTTTACAGTTGATTTGTTTCTCTGTTATGCATTTGTTTCAATGTTGTGTTGTGTGTATGATTTCATGTTGAATGTATGAAGTTTGAGAGAGGAGAAGAATGAGTTTCACTTGTTTCTCTTCTTGAGAATTCCTGCAAGGAGTGCAGTGAATGTCTGCAAGGTGTGCGTTGACGAGGGTCTGAGTTTTATCTTAGAAAGATCAGGAGAGATACCGTTGTTCTCATACCAGATGAAGTGCAGGTGAAGCACAGATCCATGCAAGGTGTGCGCAGGCCAATTGAAGCCTTGAATTTTATAAATCCAGAAAGAATATCGAGAGGCTACTGTTGCAAACAATGCACAGGGTCAGAGACTCAAATAACTAGAGGTTATTTGAGGGGTTTCCACAAGGAGCACGAGAACGGATCCTTTTGGGAAGCTTGAGTTTACAAGTGAAAGCTCAGGAAGGATAACACCTTTGAACTACTCAAAGGGATACAGAGTTCAAAAATCGTCTCATAGAAGTCAAGTTCAGGAGGGAGAACACCGATTCATTTGGATAGAAGTCATTGAGGAGTGCATCTGGTGGTCATAATTCTCTGTGGAGAACTCGCGAAATCACGAGGACCATAGGATCCATAGGAGCTGTAAGGTGGTTAGGAGTTGGATGAATCCATCACCCTGACATCAAGAGTCAACGTGAACTATTGATTATGGTCAGTTTGAGCTGACAGATGATTTCGGGGATTCGAAATTCGTAAGTTTGGAGTGCAGGCCAAAATCCTTGGTCACTCAAATTCCTGAATCGCGAAAGGGATTTTCAGGTGTGAAATTTCGGCATTTCGGTATTTCGGGGTTCGGTATTCTGGAAGTTATGATGACAAGGAGCCGGGGGCCTTTGCATTGAAAATCTGAAAGTCACGAAACACGACATGTCTTTGGAGTGGAATTTTGACATTTTGGCTTTCCGGGGTTCAGGAAGTAGAGGAGGCGGTGACTTTGGAATCGAGAGTTTCAAACTCCCGGTTCGCGAAATCTCGAAGAGGGAAAGGAAAAATTCTTGAAAAGGTTGAGGAACAATAGTCATTGGGTACCAATCGGGTTTTGGTGTTTCGGGACTTAAGAAGTGGAGTTGCATGGTCAACACTACTCCCGAAATCACGAAGAGAGAAACACCGAAAGGTGGGTCCCAAGTATCAGTTAGAGGATACGTGTGGTGGAATTCAAATGAGGGGTCAAGCTTCGGCGAAAATCCTGAAAGGCCATCGATCTCGCATTCCATGGGATGTTGAACCCATTTCGGCATTCCGACATTTCGAAGTTCGGGGAATAATAATGGAAGAGGAACGAATTTTGGTTGTTCGCTCAAAGTCCTGAAAGATGAAACTAGTGGGTAACAGGTGGCATGTGCTCTTCGCATTGGAGGAGTCAACCTTCGTTGACGTTTTGGATTTCGGCGATTGTAAAAGTTGTGAAATTGCGTCAAGAACCTCCAACTCACGAGGCCCGAAATATTTCGTGGCTTAAACAAAGGGTTTAATTAACTCTTTATGTGGTTTGGAAAAGATTCTGCGCTGATCTTAGCCCGAGGGCAGGGGGTCTGCGCCACACGACCTGATGAACTACCTCCCGCATACACCCTAATTCATAATTTGCACCCTCTAAAAATAAAAAAATGAGGACTAATTTGAAATTTTAAACCACTAGAAATGAAGAGGGAAAGAGAACTTACTTGGTCTAGACGGTCGTCAATTTTGTCGCTCGTAGCTCCCACAATCAACACTTGAATATCGTGGGAAAATTGGTCTGAAATGCACTATGTGGGTAAAAACATAAAATGATATGGTAAAACTGGTTATTTTTACTATTAGTAGAAAATAATTACCTACTTTATATAGTTTTTTCTAATTTTTCGACCTAGTGGACTAATAGTGCAGTGGAAGGAGTTGGTTTTGGTAGTGTTTGCTAGATTTTTTTTGCGGTTTCTAGCATCATGTTGCCCGTTTGTGACTTCGACATGTATTTTATTTCACCAACATATAGGATAGGTTGTCACTCCATCTTTCATATTTGCATTATCTTATGATTGTAATCCATATTCCCTAGGTACAAACCCATTTATTAGAGGCACATAACCTTCTTACTACTATTAGAAGTGTCGTTATTAAGTGTCAAGTAGAATCTTACCAAACATGGATGCCCTAGTTAGAATGTTTGTGCCATTTGGTTCCCATGCAGAAGTTATTCCACAGGACCGAGAGTTCGTTATAGTTCCAATATGACTTTGTGTTTGAACCTCATATTCTTACTCATAAGAATTATGACCTATACCTATGGGAATTCCACCGAGTCTTACTTAAGATCTTTTCCAACTCGATAAAAAAACAAAAATATTGTCGAGTGAACTTGTCTCTTTCACACTCGTTAAATGGATTTGAAAGGACATATATTTTGTATAAGTTTAACCCTTTTTCAAACCAACTAGACTAATTTTGAAAAATGAATACTCTAGTCAACATTAGGTAGAAGAGTTCTCTTGGGTATTGTTTTATACTTTTTCGGGACTAGGAGACTAAATTTACGAAAAAGGACATTCTTTGGAGTTAATTTTTAATTTCATTTCATTCTCCTTCTTGTAGTATTGAGCCTATTATCGGTTCCCACTTTCTCATTACAAGCCTATTACCTTAGCAATTCACATCACCAACCAAGCAAAGCCTTGTTTATATCCTTTGCAACTTGATACCCTCCACCCTAAGAGGAAACATTCCCCTGAGTGTCCAAATCATGCATGCAACTTCTTGCATTGAGAATATGTATGTTCCACTGTTGGAACTAGTTTCTTACTCGCGGCACGCGTTTCCTCCATTGTATCATAGCATTCATTTTCCTATGAAAAAAAAGTATGGGTGGGAAAAGTATATTATCTTATGTTGGGAGCAATTGTCTCGCCTTTGAACATAGCACAAACTTTCAATTCCACTTGTGATCCAAAGTTTGGGTTTATCATGACCTTAGGAAGTTGAGCTCATTACTTAGAGTTTAGTCCTCTGACTGGTTATTCTTCCAGTCCCCATGGAGAGTGTGATTGGTGCCTCCTGCATCACAAAGTTTCATTATCAAGTCTATGTTGTCGAAGTCCTCCATATGTCTCATGCTCTTGTTCAAAGGATGTCTATAATCCCATGTCAATCATTTCTCAGAATTTTTGAATTTGTATAAGTGCCACACCCTTAGTGTGTCTGAGAGTTACATGAAGTTGTAGTCTTATCGTGCACCCCGTTCCTACTTTCATTATGGGTAGGTAACCTTGAATCTAGTAGTCGACATATCCTTATTAGTCACTGACTGAGGGGGTTTCCCTTGTGTTTAACGATAACAAATCTATTCACACATTGGGATTCATGCTGTTTCTTGGATTCCATTAGCCTTATTGGTGGTTTCCTCGCCTTTGTCGACAATATTCCTTATTGGCTTCTATTTAGAGGGTCTTTTTTGTGCACTACTTTCATCTATTGCATGCAAAATATGGACACAGTCATTGGTTTGTGAACATCCTCTTCGTCCAAGTTCCTCCAAATAATCAAGATATTACTTTGTACCTCATGATGACTGATGAGATATGCCTTAATTTTCTCCTTTCAGCGAGTTTCCTTCCATCGACTCTAGATCATCTATTCTGGAAATGAGGCCTAGAGTTCTATTAGTTCTTAGAGGATTGAATTCATCAGTAGTAGGTTCTCCCACCATCAACATTAGGAATACATCAATGTATCATGATTGATGGATTCTTCAAGTGTTTGACTTCAACACATTTATTCACACTTGTAAGAATGTACTCCGTGCCTTGATACTTACTTTCATTATCAGTAGGTTTTCTCACGTTTGTTAACGATATACATTAATCATTGGTAATCAAATGAAGTCTCATTGTGTTTGACCTCAACTCCTCTATTCACATGATGTATACTTGCACCTTTGGAGGATCATGTAGAAGACTTGAAGACATCAGTTTATAGTAGTATATTTCTTGAGTTGTTTCTATCATTCAATTGGACCAGTACCTATATGAATTTAGTGATCATGGGAGATCAGATTATACTCGATTGTATACAAATATCTTCAGATTGATTTTGAGACTGATTTTCAGTGGGCCTTGTTCTTGACTATGACAAGCTATGTATTTCCTATTCATGGCCATGAACAACTATTTGGTATATTTCCACATGGATTTGCAGTGTAATTCATATTGGCATCCATGTGTAAAAAGTCATTATGGACTGTAATATTCTCATGAGAAACTAGTTCTTTCATTTAAGTCTCCATTACTTCAATTATGGGAATTATAATATCTATCGACTATCGCATATACTCCTATGACCTCACACATTATGGGGCATTTGTTATAGCAAGTTTTTCCTCACCCCATGCAACTTGCTCAGAAGGATTTTCCATTTCCCTGTGCAGACTTGAAGTCCCCTTTTGCACTTCCCAGAGATAAAAAATAATATTTTTCCACATATACGTTCCCTACAAGTTAGACAACATGTGTATACGTAGGTTTCACCACTACATCCCACGTACATCGAGTTTGGTGCTCAAAATTAATAATTATGTTGGGTTCCATGTCACATCATGAGATCCGTGATCCTTGAACTTCCATATACTCGAAAAATTCTGACTTGGCCATTCATTTCCATTTTAAGGATATAAATTGGGCCATATCCAAACCGTGGAGGAGGGGAGAATTCAATTTTTTAGAGCAAAGAGATCTTGGAGAAATTTTCACTTCACATTGAGTCTGCATCCCTTTATCCTTGAAATTATGAACACATTGTTCAAACCCCAATCTCTTCCCTCTTTGATGGAGAACCTCATTGCCTCTCTTATATGATCTTGTATTTAGTGTAGGATTGAAGTGGTGGAGGCCCAGCTGGAAGGGACTTAGTTTCTCGGTTCTGAGACGTGCCGATACATAATTTTGTCACTTATACACTTTTGTTGATCATTTTTTAATATAAATACTATTTTCTCATCCAATTGATATTTTGCAAATATTTGAATTATTATTCCATGGGCATATTTGTTATGAATGTTAATGGATTATGATATTGTACATGATAACAATATATATTATCACCATATGCTCTCTTATCTTAGCTATTGAGGACAAGTTGCAGGTATAAATATTTGAGTTGCATGCTCAACATTGGTATTAATCGAACGTCTAGACAAGGTAGGCTCTTTATCTTGTCTTGTTAGCATTTTCATTTGTATAGCATACTTGGGATTAGAGTTGATTTCAAAAGTCATTCCGTCTGTTTTGATTAACATTTCTCAATGTTGCATTGTGATGAACATTTTCCAATGCAGAAGTGTGAGGAACATTTCCAAACATTGCAATGTGATGAACATTTCCCAACATCGCATTGTGATGAACATTTCCACACGTTGCATTGTGACAAACATTTCCCAATGTCGCAATGTGATGATCATTTCCAAATATGTTTAATATTTCCCAACATTAACATTTCCTAACATCGCATTGGGATGAAAATTTCCTCATATCACAATGTCATGAACATTTCCTAACGTTGGATTGTGACAAACATTTCCCAATGTTGTAATTTGACGAATGTTTCCTAACATTGATATTTCCTAATGTTACAATTTGACGAACGTTTCCTAGCGTTGCATTTTGAAAAAACTTTCCCAACATCCCAATGTGATGAATATTTCCCAACATTAACATTTTCTAACATTACATTGTGACAAACATTTCCCAATGTTGCAATGTCACAAACATTTCCTAACGTCTCATTGTGATAAACATTTCCCAACGTCACAATGTGACACATTTTTTAACGTTAACATTTCCTAATGTCACAATTTAACGAACATTTGCTAACATCAGATTATGAAAAACATTTCCCAACGTCCTAATGTGACGAACATTTCCAAATCTAATGACTATTTCCCAACATTAACATTTCCTAACATCGCATTGTGATGAACATTTCCCATTGTTGCAATGTCACGAACATTTCCTAACGTCACATTGTGACAAACATTTCCCAACATTAACATTTTCTAACGTTGCAATGTGACGAACATTTTCTAACGTCGCATTTTGATGAACATTTCCCATCGTCACATTCTGACAAACATTTCCAATATAAATATTTAAAGTAAAATATAAATATATATAAAAAAAGTGTTTGTAATGTGACAAACATTTCCTAACGTTGCATTATGAAGAACATTTCCTATTGTCGCAATATGACAAACATTTCCTAACGTCGCTAGGTCGTATATAATGGTGAAAAGAATATGACGGTTATGGAAAAGGATAGAGATAGTAGTTATAAATGGACCATTTTGAGAAAAAAAAAATGTTATTTTGTTATTATTAAAATGGTAAAAATATATTTAAAGTTTAAATTTTAAAGCTAATCACTAATAATTATTAAATATTCACATAGTTAGTCAACAATAATTATTAAATAATAATGTAGTTAATAATTATTAATTAAATGAAATAAAAATATAGTTAATTAATAACAATTCTTAATTAATAAAATAACTAGTATTAATTAATTAAAATTAGGTAAACCCTAGGAATTGAAATATAATTTCAAATTTGATACATACACACAAATATAAAATT
>SNQJ01S0017643.1:338835-351629 GCA_010110895.2 Picea sitchensis | reverse complement strand
TAAACTGATGTCTTTATAATAGCTAGGAAGTTAATGATTGAAATCACAGCCATTTATTTTGTGTGACTACTAAGAATATTCCAGTCATATTTAATTATGTCCATAGAAAACTTATTAAGCACTAAACCCTTATTAAATCTGCCCATTATCAATAGGTGTAAGCCTTTCGGCGTAACTACAATTTAAGGCTTCAAGCAGCGAACCATATTCACTGTACAGCCGGAAATTAAATTCTATTCACTGTACAACTCGAAATTAAATTCTGCAACAGAGCCCTACATTGTAGCCCATAATATGCCTCTTGCACAACCGCCGCTGTAAAAATACATCGGACTAAATACCAACAGAGCCTTACAATATGTAGCTCATAATATGCTTGTTTCAAATAGCGCTGCTGTCAAAATATACCAGACTAAATACCAGGTAGGATGATGTTCTGTTTTAGATATTAAAATTGAAAAAGAAGACATATACATCTCTTGAATAACCCTTAAAAATAAAATGCAGGGTAAAAAGAAAGGGTCCATTCATGACCTGGATGATGCCCTATTCAAAGTAGTCTTTGCTTGATCAACAGGCTACCCAGAGAGCAGTTGACTTCAGAATAGCGGTGGTATGCAAATACATTTGTTTTTATCTATTTGTATGAAGTCGTCTTCCAGATAGGTGCATCACCAGATCGCTCTCAGTTACATACAGTTATTATTAACTATATACAATTACTATTAGGAAGTTGTATAAGAAAAGCAGATTTGTTGCCTTTTTTTTTGATAAAGTAATAATAATTTTTATTAAAAAAATTGGAATAATCTGGTTTTTTTTGGTTGATAATGAAAAGTGCCAAGCTTTTTAAAAGATTGTTTATTCCATATATGAAAAGATTTGAGAATAAAATTATAGATCCCACCTGTTTTCTTAATTACACATAACCTCTTATGGTTAAGAACATGTGTTTCCTCTTAAGAGATCACAAGTTCAAATTCAAGGGGGTAGGGTATGTATGCCTTTGTAGACTTTACTAGTCAAATGGCTGGGCAGTGAGGAGTCCCTTGTCCCACAAACAAGGAGGTATCATACACCAATTTGGTGTGATGGCTTGGCCGTGACCTTAAAAATAGATTATTATTATTATTATTATAATAAAAATACCAAATCTACACAAGGCTCGACAAGTGATACTTGTTTGGCTTTTCGACTGGCCGGTGCGGTGGGCGGAAGTTGTAAATGTTGTCTGGCATTTGGGAGGTGTGGCAGTGGTTCTGCTTTCCGGCGGTGCGTGGCAGTTATAAACTTCTGGTGGTGCATTGATTACCTAGAGTTCTTAAGTAGTTATTTGGATTTTTTGAAACGTTCCAAAGCCAGCTGCTGAACATTGCAGGGATTTTTGCAGCGGCTCTGCTGGGAAGAGCTTACACGAGCCATTGTGTCAGATTGCATCATGATCTCTTGCATGAGAAAGTGGCAAGCAGTATTAAAGTCGCCAAGGCTATATTTTGTGCTACATGTGTTGTTGTCTCCATTTCTGACTGCTAATCCAACTTCCTTCTTTCTCAGGGACATATTCCTCTCAAAGGTATGTCTCTTCCCTCACATCAATGTGCACGGTTCAAGATTACAGTTCTGGATTTCTATTATTATTTCGTTTATCTCCATTTCTAACATATCCATCATTTGTATAATTTGGACTTATGTATAACATTAGATATATATACTTTACACCCAAAATTAGTCGGGAGGGGATGGAACGAGTCGGCGCTGTGTTAAATCCTCTAAAATCGAGCTCAGGAACGCCAGTTTAGGCCTAGGATGCACCAGGTTTGGTTTAATCTGTTAAATTTTCATTTTGCCCGCAAAACTCGTCAAATTTAGCTAGATACCTCAAATCCTCAAATTTAGCTAAATACCTCGTTTTGTATCATAAATATTGTTCATATCACATAAATTTCGGCCAGTCTGGTCAAATTTGTATTGTTTATCATAGAATTCAGTGTATCGTTCAAAATTTTTTAATTGTTCCGAATATCTTAACAACACTAAAAGATAAAGATAACGTAAACTTTTTAACTATAAAATTAAGTCCGTCTCTTTTTTCGCAGTAAAGCTTGGTAAAATCCGTTTGATATACCATGAGTTTTGGAAAACAAGTTAGGATAGCTTAGGGAGCGCTACTGGCTTATTAGTCCCTGCCCAAATCCGTTTGATATACCATGAGTTTTGGAAAACAAGTTAGGATAGCTTAGGGAGCGCTACTGGCTTATTAGTCCCTGCCCAAGGCTTGAAGGGACTCTAGCAATCGATCCATCATTGACTTCATATTAGACTCTAGCAATCGATCTATAATGACTTCATAGACTTCATATTAGTTTGACTGTTGGCTTTATATTTTTCTCAATCTCTAATATTTTTAGATAGAATACTAATATATTTATTTTTTAATATAATAAAAAGCTTATTTGTTCTAATCTTATAGGAGAATAGATTTAAAGTCTTATTTAAGGCTTAGTTATTCTCAATTCTTTATTTTTTCTTTCTTTCCATGTTTTAGATTTATAACCTAATTTTGTTGTTACACAATGCAATTTTCAATGTGACATGACTTAAGTTTTCATCTCATACAATTTTCGATGTGAAATAACCTAACTTTAGCTAATGTCCTATGTTAGTTCCTTAAATAAACAATCATTATGTTAAATAATCTTACAATATGACTAACAATAGCTTTGATAGTCATTGCTTTCCATTGTTGTGTTATTCACTTCCATCTATGCACAATCACCTTCATATTCACCGTCTTTCATATATACTTTAATATTCACTGCCTTAGATTCTTTGATATCTTTGTAGCAGCTAGGATACCCCATTATGCAATCAACCATAGGTAGCATCTCGACCCTAGCCCTTTATACCAGCCGTATGAGAGCTAACCGAATCACACCATCGCATCGAATCTACTCCAAGAATAGAACCAAAGCGTGAACCCACTCGGATCATCCAGGTATGACATGTGAATGCATGCAATTCAATTCATAAGTACGATGTCTTATGCTTATATTCATTAGTATGATGTTTTATGTTTATTTAAGATATGCATATTTATAAGTTGCCACTGTTAAATCTACAATTTTATCACAGTTGTGTGGTGCTTTACTCATACACAATCTAAAATTGTTATTTAAGACCTGAAAAGTCTTGCCGAACAGAGTGGGAGATGATGTGAATTATCAATAAATGAAAGCCTCATTGCGAGTTCAATTTCCCACTCGATGGTTCTTGTTGGAAGATTAATCATTCCACTACCCAAAATATGTCTTATTAAGGCCAATCAAATTGTGAAGTCCCTAACCGTTGAAGTTCTAAAAGATTATCATGGCCACACCGTTTCATCTTTGATCGATTGAATTTCAAAGGGGAAATGAACCATCAAAGTTCTCAAAATACAAATTCAATTTAGGCATGGCGAAGGGGCAAGTTAACCGACTAATTGCATCGGTATATATATCTATGTAATCATGATTTTGAAGAGAAGAGATGAAATAGATAATAAATTTTGAGAGTGTTAACATGGGATTTTATGCTCTATTCATGTTTGAATATGAGTTTGTAAACTCATGTTAAATGTTTAGATTTATTGATGTTGATACAAAGTATTTGATTATGTTGTAACAGAGTAATTTTATTTTTTTGTAGCATGCATACTCTGTTTTCTGTATCATTTTGAAAACTTCATTTAAATTCTTATGTTGTACAATGTTTTGTTGTAACATGCTTTTGAGTTTAGTACATAAGTAATGGGTTGATTTATTCTTGCAAGGAATTATTCATTGAAGCCAATTCGTTGTTGTAATCTGTGTTTTAGTTTACTGTTGTAACTCCTCTGTTCTGTTGTAACTCTGTTTGTTGTAGTTTATTATGCAGATTAGAATATGCATAACATATTGATTTTATTGTTGTTAGAACATAGTATCAATTTTAGTTTATGATGCACGGGTGGTTTACTTAAGTCTTTGTTGTAATAGCTCTTTATTGTATGTTGAAAAAGTTGTGGAAACAATTGTTGAAAATGTTTTTGTAACTTACTGATGTTGTTACACAGTGCTTAAATTCTTGTTGTAAATGTTTGGTGTTTCGTGAAGCACCCCCATGCCTCCTTTATTGTGGTATCATAGCAAGTAATATTTCTAGTTCCTTGTTGTAACTAAGTATAGTGATTTGGAATATGATCTGAAATGGATACAAATAGTAGTTTGACTCCATCACAGATTCTAGATTTGACTGAAAATAATTATGATTCTTGGTTTATCAAAATTAGAACAATTATGCGCTCTCAAGATATTTGGGAGTTTATTACAATTGGTTATCGAGAGCCTGCTCACCAAGTAGCAGAAATGGCTCTGAAAAATGATGAGTGATCTTTGTTGAAGGAGAATAGAAAAAAGAACAATAAAGGCCTTGGCCTTATTCAACAAGGACTAAATGAAACCATATTTTTGAAGGTGTCAAGTGTTGTTTCTTGAAAGCAAGCCTGGGACACTCTTGAAACCAACTATCAAGGTGTATCCAAGGTGAAGACTGTTAAGGTTCGAAATTTGAGAAGGGACTTTGATAATATGAAGATGAAGGACATTGAGTCAATTCATAGTTTCATGACTCAAGTCATGAATGTTGTGAAGCATCTAAGGCAGTATGGTGAAGACCTCTCAGAGAAGAGAGTAATTGAAAATTTTCTTATATCTTTGCCAAAGAAATTTTAATATGTAGTTGTACCCATAGAAGAATTTAGAGATATTATTCAAATGCATATTGATGAATTAACTGGTTCTCTGATTGCTCATGAATCTAGTATGTCTATATATCATAATCCATTAGAGAATTCCTCCAAAACCCTACTTCATGTTACGAGAGGAAGAGGAAGAGGAAGGTCTAGTAGAAGAGAAAGAGGAGTCTGAATTGCTAATCATAGAGACAACAAAAATGATTCAGAATATGAGGAGAAAACTCAACATAATACTCCTAGTTTAAGAGGGAGTAGCAACAGATCCTGGAAACAAGGAAATCATAGGTATGATAAATCTAAGGTACAATGTTATTATTGTAAGAAATTTGGTCAGTATGCTAAAAAGTGTTGGAAGAAGAAAGAAGATGTTGGAAAGCAATCTGCACACATGACATATGAGTCAGAGGATGACTGGAAAAATGTGTTTTTGATTTGTAATGTTATTGAATGATGTTTGTTTTTTGGACAGAGGATGTAGCAATTTCATGACTAGAAATAAAGACTTGTTTTCCAATTTAGATACTAGTATTCATTCTGAGGTAAATTTGGGTAATGACAATAAGGTAAGAGTTAATGGTAAAGGTGCAATTCCGGTTTATACTAAGAATGATGAAAGAAGGATAGTAGATTATGTTTATTATGTACATGGCTTGAAATGAAATCTGATAAGTGTTGGACAATTGATAGATAAAAAGTACAGAGTGTTCTTCAAGAACAAGGTATGTACAATTTATGATAAGTATCCAAGCAGTTGATTGCCAGGGTAGAGCTGAAAAAGAATAGAATGTTTCCACTTATTATGAGAAATGCTCTGAATGACTCTTTGAATGTTTATAAATATAAATTTTTAGATGAGTCATGGTCATGGAATTTGAGATATGGCCATTTACATTTTGGAGGTCTAGATTTGTTGTAGAAGAAGAAAATAGTGAAGGGGATTCCCAATATTCAGCAACCAGCAAGCTCGGGTGAGAGTTGCATACTTGCAAAGAATCACATGGATACATTTATTTCTGGAGTTTCGTATAGGGCTAAAGGTCCATTGGAACTTGTTCACATAGACTTATGTGGACCGATGCAAACACCTTCACTGATTGGTAATGTCTATTTTATGACTTCTATTGGCGATTTTAGTCAAAAAAACTTGGGTTTATTTGTTGAAGAAAAAGTATGAATATTTTGATATATTTAAGAGGTTTAAAGTTATGGTTGAAAAGGAGAGTGGAAAATATATTAAAGTCTTTAGATCAAATAGAGGAGGTGAGTATATGATAACTGATTTCATGGAGTTTTGTTAGTCTCATGGAATCAAGAGACAATTTACTACTCATTATACTCCACAACAAAATGGAGTGGCTAAAAGGAAGAATTGAACCATTATGAATATGGCTCGAAGTATGTTGAAGGAGAAGAATCTTCCGAATGAATATTGGGGAGATACAGTTAGTTGTTCATTATATATTCTGAATATAAGGCCAACTAAAAGTGCGAAGAAACAATATCATAGCAACGTAAGAATAATAGCATATCCCATTTAAGGATTTTTGGGTGTGTAGCTTATGCACATATACTTGAAGAGATGAGGAGAAATTTGGATGACATAAGTGAGAAATGTGTCTTTATTGGATATAGTGAGGATTCTAATGCATATATACTCTATAATATTGTCACCAAGAATTATGTTATCAACAGAGATGTTGAGTTCAAGGAAGAAGAGGCTTGGGATGGTAGCATTGATAAATCTATTTTAGGGGGAGCTGAAATATCCCATGGAGATGATGATGGATATGAGCAAGTCGTATAGGGTGGTCTGTTGATTCCACAGTCACATATACCTGTAGCAATAACTCTTGTAATAAAATCACTAGGAGTCATCCCATCACAACTAAGAATGCCTAGAACATATGAGCATGGTGAGCCATTAGGTCATGGTGGACAACAAACAAGATTAGAGGTAAGTGATGAATCAAATCCCACTTTAGCTTCATTAAGAAACAAAATTAGAGGTCAGAAGACTAGAATTTTAAGAGAATTGTATGAGCAAAATGATGAAGTAGATCAAGTTTCAAATTTTTCATTAATTGTATATGATCCTGTAAATTTTGATGAGGTTGTTAAAAAGGAAGTTTGGGTAGAAGCTATGAATGAGAAAATTGATTCCATAGAAAGGAATAACACTTGGGAACTTGTAGATTTTCCTAAATATAAAAAGTGTGTTGGTGTTAAATGTATTTACAAGAACAAGTTAAATGATGAAGGTGAAGTTGAGAAGAATAAGGCAAGGCTTGTAGCTTAGGGGTTCAGTCAACAACCCGATATTGATTATAATGAAAAAAATTCACCTGTAGCCATGCTTGATACATTAAGAATAGTGTTATCCATTAGTGCTCATAATAAATGGTATATGTACCAGATGGATGTTAAGTATGAATTTTTAAACGGTTTTCTGGAAGAAGAGGTTTATGTGAAAAAAAATCAAGGTCACGGGATTGATGCACAAGAAGGTAAGGTCTACAAGTTAAATAAAGCGTTGTATGGATTGAAACAAGCACCCAGAGTATGGTACAACAGAATTGTTGAATACTTGAATGGTGAAGGATTCAACAAGAGTTCGAGTGAGCCAACTTTGTATACAAAGGTAAATCAGGAAGGTAAACTCTTGATTATATTCTTGTATGTTGATGATTTGATTTTCACCGGAAATATTTCAGTAGATGGGCTTAAGACAACCATGAAAACTAAGTTTGAAATGACCAATTTAGGAATGATGAAATATTTTTTAGGCCTTAAATTAAAACAATCTAAAAATGGTATTTTTATTTTTCAAACTAAGTATGCAAAGGACATATTGAAAAGGTTTAGGATGGTGAACTATAAACCAGTTGTAACACCAATTGTAATTGACAAAAAACTCAGTAAGAATTATGAGGGGTCATGTGTTGATCTGACTCTCTAGAAAAGACTAGTTGTAAGTCTTATATATTTGAAAACAACAAGGCCTGATATAATGTTTGATGTAAGTTTGATTTCAAGATTTATGGAGACTCTGAAGAGTACTCATTGACAAGATAGAAAGAGAATTTTAGGATATGTTGTTGGAAAAACAAATTATGGTGTCATGTACACATCAGATTCATATTTTAAGTTGAATGGATATACTGATAGTGATTTTGTAGGTTTTGTAGATGACATGAAGAGAACATCAAGATAAGTTTTCAACTTTGGATCAGGAGTAGTAGCATGAGCATAAAAGAAGTAGTTGATTGTGACTTTATCATCTACTGAGGCAGAGTATGTTGTAGCAACAATAGTTGTGTGTCAGAATGCGTGGATGCGAAGAATTATAATTGAGTTGTTGCATGAACAACAAGAACCAACTCATATTTTCTATGATAATAAATCAACCATTGCTCTGTAACGTAATCATGTTTTCCACAATAAGACTAAGCATATTGATACAAAATATCATTTTATTCGAGAGATGATAAAGAGTGATGAAATTTCTGCAGAGTTTTGGAGATGTGAAGATCTGCTTGCATATATGTTTACAAATCCCTTAGAGAAGGAAATATTTTAAATTCACAGAAATAACATTGAGGTTTGTGAACTGTAATAACATTTTTTGTTTTGCCAACAATCTAGGATTGCAGAGTTTTTTTTTTTCGTGAAATGATTAAGGGGGAGAATGTTGGAAGATTAATCATTCCACCACCCGAAAGACGACTTAGCTCAACTGATCAAATTGTGAATAGGTGGTTTCCTTAACCGTTGAAGTTCTAAAAGGTTATCACTGCCACATCGTTTCATCTTTGACTGATCGAATTTCAAAGGGGAAATGAACCATCAAAGTTCTAAAAATATAAATTTGATTTAGGCACAACTAAGGGGCAAGTTAACCGACTAATTGCATCAGTATATATATTTATGTAATCTTGATTTTGAAGAAAAGAGATGAAATAGACAATAAATTTTGAGACTATTAACAGGGGATTTTATGCTTTGTTCATGTTTGAATCTGATTTTTTAAACTCATGTTAAATGTTTAGATTTATTGATGCTGATACATAGTATTTGATTTTGTTGTAACAGAGTAATTTCTTTTGTTGTAGCATGCATACTTTGTTTTCTGTATCAGTTTGAAAAATTCATTTAAATTATTATGTTGTGCAATGTTTTGTTGTAACATGTTATTGAGTTTAGTACAGAAGTACCCAATTGATTTACTGTTGGAGGGAATGATTCATTGAAGCTAATTCGTTTCTATAATATGAGTTTTAGTTTTCTATTGTAACTCTGTTTGTTGTAGATTATTATGAAGATTAGAATATGAAGAACAAATCTATTTTATTTTTGTTATAACAGAGTATTGATTTTAGTTTATGATGCAGGGGTGGTTTACTTAAGTCTTTGTTCTAATAGTTCTTTATTGTTTGTTGAAAAAGTTGTTGAAACAATTGTTGTAGCTTACTAATGTTGTTACATAGTTTTGAAATTCTTGTTGTAATTGTTTGTTGTTTCTTGAAGCACTCCCCTTTGTCCTTTAGTTCTTTGTAGGTGTTACGTTGCTGAGAAATTTATTTATTGCTAATGGTGCTTCTTGAAAAGGGAATAAATAAAAAAATGTGCATTCAAACACAATATTAGAATCACCTAGTTCTCTATAGGTGTTAAGTTGTTGAAAACCTAATAGCTTGTTAATAGTGCTTCTTGAAAAGGGCACAAACAAAAAAAATGTGCACTCAAACACAATATTAGAATCACCATATTGAGGCATTCAATCATATATTTTTGTTACCTCCATTTCTCAACACCTCAACATGGACGATTGTGTTGATCAAGCGGTCCATGAAGTCCACATAGCACATCAACAATATCAAAACAAATTCCGTTCAGATGCTCAACTGTGAAGTGAACTTCAATCATTTTTTCCCCAGCTCTACTATTGATAAGCAATATGTCCTAAACTAATAAACTACAGGGAAGGTGTAGAGGAGACAGACACAAAATTCAAAAAAAAAAATGAGATATAATAAATGTTTAAACACAATCAAAAGGAACAAACAAATATGAAATAAAGTTCGATGCATCCACACATTAATGAAAAATAATACAACATTGTGAACTTAAAATTTTATTGTCGAGCAAACATCATTATAATCAATAGAAAAAAGAAAAAATGGCCCGCCACCTGCGACTACCAAAACGAAGTTCAAATCTTTATGGTCAACAGAACATTGAACTAAAATTTGGTGTTACCATGTTTGATGGAGATTCTTATTCAATATAAGATTTTAATAACATTAATAATTAATTATATTAATATCACTAGATTTGTCAAATTGTGTTGGTATCCATGGTATCAATCTTGGCCATGAGCACCTGCATAGAACCATAACAAAGAAGTTCCCATGTGCATACAAATTCTTTCTATGCATGTGTGAAATACCGCAATAAGATCAAAGAGAGGAAAAGTGATGCAGGAGCATCGCCTTCAAAGTCAACAATGCATGCGTGGAGGAAGACGAATGACATCTCAACAATGATAGAGTTTCAAATCAAGCATTTAAGTCAAAATTTAATCAGTTGTTGAGATATTTTTGTAACAACATTTTAAAAATGTAACTTGTTTGTAAAGTCTGGAAGGACTGTAAGAAACTGCAGATATGGAGTGTTGACTCTATCTGACAATAACTAGTAGTTATTGAAATAGGACAGAGTACGTAATAGATTTGAATTTGAAATGATAGATTTCAGAACAGGACGAGAGAGCTCCTGGAGTGGTCCTTAGATAGTTTTCAGTATTGCATTGTAATAGATCAAAATGGATAGACAAGATAGAGAGATCAGTAGAGAATAGTAGAGTAGCAGAAACACTATGTGTTTTTTCTTTTCATGAATGAATGGAACAGACATAAATTGTCCCAAATACTTGGACTGTGTTCATCTTATGTGTTATTGAATGAATGTTGATTTATGTGTGTATGATTTAGTTAGTTTGTTCATGTATGATTGTTCGATAGATTAACTGTATGAGTTCATGACAAAGATGGTTGAGTTTCAATTTTTTCTCTTCTAATACTTGTATGCAAGGTGTGCATCTGGAATGCAAGGAGTGCATCGATTGAGTTTCAAATTGACTCAGAAAATTTCAGAGAGAGAACCAGAGAAACTCAGACTAGATGCAAGGTGTGTACAACGTCAAGAATCCAACAAGATTCGAAGGACCAGCGCAGAAGAACATCAGGTGGGAGAGAAGCATTTTATTTTCAATAAAATCCTTCGAACTGAATTATTCGAAATCCTGAGGATGCAAGGTGTGTGTGGGAGATCAAAATCTGTTTAAGGATAGAATATGAGAAGAGATAACACTTTTCATGAGTGTTGACGAAATCCCAGAGGCGGATTCGTCAGGAGAACAAAAGTTGGGAACCTTTGAAAAAGGATAAATCTTCCAGGCGGAGAGATATCAGAAGCTAAGGAGGAGGAGCAATAGTAATCGAATGATCAATTCAGGAGAAGAACCTGGACCGTTAGATCTACATTTAGGTAGAGGAGGAACGAGCACAAGGGAATCAGATCTCAACCATCATATATGAGCACATGGACCGACAGTTTTTGGATCCAAAGGAACATGCATGAGTTTTAACTCTTTGGAATTGCACAACAGAGAGGGTTTTGAAAAATCGCGAAAACATCCCAGCCACTGATTGATGAGAGATCTGGACCGTTGATTTTCCAGGAATAATTTAATCATTTCGGGGATCGGGAGAATGAAGGTGAAGAGTCTTTCGACTTCACAATACGTGAAATCCCGATACGCAAAATCCCGATGAGATATGGACCGTTAGATCTAGAGGAGCATGAGCTGTTAGATTTGGAGCATCCCAAAATATCAGAATTTCGGAAGTCGGGGATGTGAAGGAAATTGTGACTTGGAAGTCACAAGTCACAAAATCCCAATTCGTGAAAGGAGATTCTGAACCGTCAGATCCAGAAGGGACACGTGGCGAACACCTGAGCATTTCGAGTAAAGACCCGAAGAAATCCTAGGTCGTCCGATCTAAGAGGACACATGGAAGGATTCTGTGTATTTGAGGAGAAGGAAAAGGGTTCGAGATTTGAGATCTCAGAAGTTCGGAGCCTAGAGGAAATCTTGATCGTCGATTGAGAAGGGGTCATTGGACAATTGATCTATTTTGAAAGATCAAACACCCAGGTGAAGGAAATACCGTTGATTATGGGACAAGTGTCCATAGATCGTCAGTTGCAGAAGATTGGAGCACGAAAGGAAGTTGAGTTTGAGATTTCAAACTCCCGAAATCCGGAATTGTGAAGAAAACCTTGATCGTTGATTCAGGGAGAGATGATCTGGGCCATAGATAAGGAGGGTGCATATTTGAACGTTTATTTGGATGTTATCGTCAAGATCGTGAGATCGATGATCCCATGTCATTGCGGGGACAAAAGTTTCGAGGAGGTTAAGAAATCGAAGGCGGGCCGCAATTTGAATCGTGGTTTCGTCTGGAGGACACGTGTAGGCTAGAGAGAGATTTCAGGCTCGAGGGTGGCTTAACTCCAGACTTCTTGTGACCGCACCCGCAATCACATGATCATAGTCCCAGGTCAAATCAAGTGAGGGATTATCTGAAAGGGAGCTAACGCTGACACTCTGAGTTTTCGCACAGAGTGGAAGCGCGAAGGTCACGGGTTGCTGTCAGGCCTGCACCAAGAAGCCGAGGGGGGTTGTGTCTAGAAACATAAGGGGACCATTAAGGTTCCAGAGAGTCTTTCGACTTGAGAATTGGAGGATCCAAGACCGGGAGGTCACGCAGGCCTACGGGGGAGTAGGGGGTTGCATCAAAAAGTAAAAACAAGACCATGTCAATTACCAAAGAGTAGTGCGCATTGTTGAAATAATGTAACTGCGAAGAGCATTCTTATTATTATTGGATTAAATCCCCATTGTGGATTAATCATGTCATTATTATTATTATTGTTATTGGATTAATCCCCATTGTGG
>SNQJ01S0017643.1:303535-333309 GCA_010110895.2 Picea sitchensis | reverse complement strand
GGTTTGAGTTATCCCTTGAACATTTTATAAGCTATTTATGATAAGGAAGTTTTTGTTGGGTTTTCTTCCCCTAGAGGGTTTCCCAGGATAAATGTTGTGTCTCTTGTGAATGTGTATTTCTCAGTGATCTTGTTCTTATGATGCTCGTATCTATTGAAATGCAAAGAACTATAATAATGGCATAAACATTCACACGCATGTGCATAAAATTTATTCTGCTTACGTGTGTAAAATATTGGGGGTAATATCTTTCCCAAATAACTAAGACAAGTAATTCTGAATCCTGCAAGAAAAAATCACAAAACTATCTTGTTATTTGTAATAACTTCTTTTGTAGAGTCAAAATCCTTCAAATAATTATATTGTAAGATCTCTCAACCAATTTTAAAACAACATTGTAAATTATGACACCTTGATAACAATGCCATCCTAAACAAAATAATTCAAAGATTTCTTTACAATTATTCATTTCTAAAGTCTGCTTATAAATTTTCACAATCTCGATGTAAAATATTGCAACCAAACACTAGGTATAACTTCTCTATATGGGAACTGATTCTTGAATAAAAAAAATCTGAAATCTGTTGTAAATGCCTCTCATTGTCCTCATAAAGTCATCCCTAACAAGGCTTACCATATGTGAAAGGAAAATGGAATAAAATCTATGGATCACAAGAATAATTGATTTCAGATACCTTAAACAGGATGATGTTTCCATATTACTATATTAAATTCATACTATCAAAATTTAAATATCATGTTGCAGTAGCTTATTGCCCTCAATCATTAAGTAGCTTCACCAGTTCTAAATCAAAATCATTCAATAAAAGAGATCAGACAGTTTTTCTGAGTTGATAAACACAGTTAATATGTAATAATGTTATATATACTACACGGGTTTGATTAAAAAAAAAAAATTGAATTACACAACACAATATCTTCATCAACTTTGATAGCAGAGAAAATGAATGACATTGGATTGTAAAATAAACCTACCATGCTTTTGAAATAATGATGTGTGGACTGACTGCATTGGATGTGCTGCCAACACCAAATCAACAGTCTGATTCTTAAGAGCATCAAACACCTCCGTCGATGATTCTTCTAACTAGTTTACAAGCCTTTTAAAAGTTTCTTCAATGTCTGATTCAATAATTGCGTTGTTTTCATATACAACCCCCCCCTCTGTATTTTATTTCGGCGACAGTAAGCAATACGAACTTCCTCTGCTAAATTTGCTAAATTAAGCATGTGGGAAAAATGAGTTGGATGCTCATAACATTATTGAACCTACAAAAAAATGGTACCACGGTAAGGCCAAGCAACTTCTTCTGCTAAATTAAGCATGTGGGAAAATGAGTTGGATGCTCATAACAATATTGAAACTACCAAAAATCGAACCATAGTAAGACCAAGCATCTTGGCATATCCAAGATGAGGTTGACTGTCTTTGGGTAGAAATAAGTATGGAATTTTCATTATTTAAAGTTAATTCAGTATATGACTTCTGGCCTTTATAATCATGACCAATGATAGTGATTTTAGTGCATTTAGAAGAAAGAAAAAGCCCATCTTTTGTGTCTGGGCTAGGGATAAGTGTCTACATTTATATCTAGAGAATAGGAACTGCTAGAAACTATCAGACTTTGTCAGATCGATCTTTGTTGAGAAGAGGAACGCGAGTCTACTAACTAGACTTTGTGAGATCGATCTATGTTGAGCATAGGAACGCAAATCTTCTAGCCAGACTGCATAGAACGTATCGCTACTATACTTAGATGTTACATAACTCACTTTGGTTAGGTTTTACTTGGGATTTCTATGCTAAGAAATTTGTTCAATCTGTGTTTATAAAATTTCCTGGTGTCTCCCTATGTCTACAGATCCCTTCCACTTGGAGGATACATATATGTGACGGATAGATAATTTGCATGGTTAACAATGCAAAAATTTGGAGTAGGCGGTATGGAATCTCAAATAGGAAGATGTTTCCAACCCTTCATGCATTGGTGGACATTGGAATCCAATATTAAAAAATAAACTGTTTAAATTAAGTAATATGGAGTTGGTGTCATCCCCCACGGATTTGGCAGAAAGTTGTTAACACCTGAGCATCACACAAAAGACACATTGCTTATGATGCCCGACGGTCGTGGTCACATATTTTCATATCCTACCAGAAAATTCCATCGTTCAAGCTTATATTCTACTTATTCCGGGGGATCTTACCCAACGAATCATGTTTTCATATTGGATGTGGTAGAAGTTTTCTACTCCTTACTATCAAAAGGGTAATGGGAAGCATGAGGAATTGTCATAGGTTTCTCCTTCTCATATCTATGTGCATTAGGTATAATCCGATATAGAATCTGTGTGATCCTTAATTCACTTCGATATATCCATCTTTGGCACATCAAAATATCGTATACAATGAGTCGTACAATTGATGATAGAGTGTGGTTGAAGTAGCACCACCAAGAACTACAATTCCAGGCATGGATTAGAGTTACTCGTCGTCGAATGAATTGAATATAGGATTTGTTCTACCTCCCTATATGCTCTGTTAAAGCTTTGTAATCCTTCGCTTTCAGTTATGCATTCAAGCGTAGTTTCAAAATGCATCTCGATAGAGATGACAAACTTGAACCTGTTGTGCAGGGAAAATTGACTGATTTGTTTGGTCGAGAAGATCAAAGCAGATTAAGCTTTCTATCCCCAACTTATATTCCTTAGGAGTTCCATGTCCTCTCAATTTCTTGATAAATAATAATATACGGGGGAATAAGGGAATGAGACGGGGAGACCAGGAGGGGAAGAAGATGGCTTGGTTGGGAAATGGAGATGAAGTACTAGGATTGCAAAGGAAACGATAAAAACAATGCAAACTACAATAATATTATTGGAAAATTAAATTTTATGTTTAACTCTTTAACATATATTTTTATGTGGCCTCAAAACCTATGAAAGCTAGTACCTATCGGTTATTGACAACATCATATTGATTATCGATGCAAATATCACTAGAATTTTCACAGGCCTGCTTGGAGCTCTTCCAGAACCAAGACTTGAAGAGGTGGAGTTATACCCATATTCTCTTCGCTTTCTCTTTTCCAATGAGATAAATATGATTACCATATCTTTATTGTAATTTGTAATTATAATAAAACAATAACAATGGTAGGTGATTTATGTGCTTGTTGGAAATATTAATTATAATTCTAGAGATTTACACTTATGCAGACTTTGTCTATCATGAAAACAGAGATGTGTTGGAAGCCACCAATTGTGTCAAATTTATCATGACTAAAAGTCAGTTTTTTTTTTTTTAGATTTGATTTGTTTTGTTTCAATTTCAAGACTACAAAGCATGAAATTCAAACAAAAACTCGGTTTGGATAATCATTCTGCAGTCTGTTTTTATTTTTATTTTTTTCTTTTACCAAAGAGATTACACTTTAAGGGAACCTATATGTTGCTAAGTTTAAAGTTTCATAAGCTCATTGATCAATTAACTGCCACATTGTTTTATGTATTATGGGATTATCTTTGGTTGATTATATGGTTTGATTGTTTGATATCCATAATCGCGCTGCAAATTTGGATTAACAATTGATATATGCTCTTTGCTCTATCAGCCATATCACCTTCATGTCATTTGGTATAGGTCTGATGTACCCGCAAATACACCTCATCCCATTGTCCTATACATTAATGAGCCTCATTCATTATTCAAATTGGAATTTGATAGTGGTTGGTGTTTAATCCTCATTGTATGTAATGGCTCGTAGGTCTGTGCGTCCTTTGGTTTCCTGTCACTCTAAGTTTAAATCACCAAACATGATAATCGCCCAAATTCGTAGGTATCGGGCCGTTTTAGTTTTCGCAGACATCTCCTTGTTATTTGTTTACTGGAAGATGAATCCTCCCTCTCCTAGTGTCTATTGTGTTTGTTTGATAGTAACCATGGCCTTTGTGGTTTGAATAGAACCTAATGGATGTCAGGCCCTTCTTTCCCACAATGATGCCATAAATGATTTGCAGGCTCACGGTTGGGATGTCTTCATTCGGAAATTTGAAGGTTTTAACCTGGCAGTCGCACAGGCCTTTGCTCAAACATTTGATGGGTTTAGAGCCAAAGTCAGGGATGTGCAATTGGAGGTCATAGAGGAATCTATAGCCCAGAAAATAGGACTGCCATAGGAAGGCGAAAAATGGTTCAAAAATGATAAACTAGAAGACATGCCTTCAAGCCTATTCATGGTCTCTCGAAAATCTACATGCTACCCTAAAGGTATTCCTATTACCCTCTTGAAACCTCGATGGAACAACCTTATTTTGATTATGAAACAATTTATAATGTGCGAGGGTAGGTATGGGTTAGTATTTTTATCCCACATCCGAATGTTTATGTTGTTTCTAGGGTTTAAACTAAACATGCCCCTTTATTTTCTCATGAGCCTATATAAGATGTCAAAACGTTAGAAGAGATAGAGCTTTAATCCTCTGTCAAGACTCTTTTATCACGGTCTTTTAAGAATTCTGTTGGTATCACACTTGTCTCAAATTTGGGACACTTGGGAAAGCTTCTTGAGTTGGAACAATTTTTCCCAACCTGAGAGCACAATGAACTCACCTTTAAATGTAAATCCTAATATTGATAATCCTGTGACCGAGAGTCAAGGTTTTGATTCACATGATGACTGTGAACATAATGAACCAAATTTTGTTGCTTTACAAACCCCCATGGGTAAAAACCCAGGATGTATTTTTACACCCAGAAAATCATTATAAGAGGTAGTGGATGTTTTAAAAGAGAAGGTTTCTTCTGATCTTGTTAATGAACTGAATTAAGGTTTTAGTGACAAACCTACTGCTATGAAAATTCGTAAGAGAAAGAAATAGGATAACTCAGTTTTGAGTTTTATGAACAAGAGATGTGGCCGATTGATTTCTAGGAGTCTGAAAAATTGAAAGAAGGATCATTTGAGCTCGCTCTCAATGATGAAGGTCAATGATCACTGCTCCAACGACGGGATCAACAATTTCCTTGCACTAGAAGATCTGGATAACCAGTGTCTCGGGAACAAAACTGCTAGTCAAGCTGTGCAATACGACTTTGTCTCTAGACTACCTCCATTTCTGAAAGGAAAAGACGTCTTTGATGGAATTATCCATCACTTGAAACAAACCACAGGAAGAGATGAAGCATCTATTTCTGAGTACGCTCAACCTCGGCCTGGTATAGCTCTGATACACTGTGAAAATTGCTTGGACTGGGTAGAACGTTATTACAGGGACATACCATATTTACAGGCACAATTAAAACATTTGGCTTCTCTCAATTCTATGCTTGAACGAGAAAATCAAGAGTTGAAGGCATGCATAGATAGGGCAAGTAAAAGGCCCAAGAGATCCGGTAATATAATTATAAAAAATGCAACCAACTTCAATGCCATCATTAATTCAAAACTATCCAACCCTTCACTGTCTAATTTCCAAAATGGTAAAAGTTGTTTTTTATTTTATTTTATGTTGTTATGAAAGTCGAATTGTAAGACTCAGTTTTGATTTTATTTGTTAATATAAGGCTAGCTACAGAATCTCATGATTTTGTAGCCAGTCTATTTCTAAATGTTAGTTGGCATTATTTTTTGAACGTCAATTTTGTTTTGTTATTTACAGGAAATGATAATTATGGTGCTATTTACTTGGAGAAACCATATTGGATCATGCGTTGTATAGTTCAGTAGCTTTATTATTTTTATAAAACTTTGTTATTATGTAAAAAAAATTGATAAACCAACTCCTATAGGAATGGTTTCATGTTGTACTATTTTTGTAAAACAATCTATTTTTGGGGGATTACACTCTATGTATTTGTTAATCCAAAACTAGTTTAAATAGTGATCATTTCATTGTTAGTGGTGAAAAAAACTTTTGTTGGGATACATTATGGACATGTGATTATGAGAACTAATATGGAGAATCTATTCACCATTGGATTTAGACCTATGTGATGCTTGTTCCATTTTTTTTTCTTTTATTGCCTCAGTCTTATGAGATATTATTATGTTTGATGCACCTTTAGCCTTTGTCATCATATGGTGTTTCATAACGTTAAGTATTTAAGATGATGTCTATAATTTGTTATTCCATTTTGTATCTGTGATCAATCTGCCATTTGAATATTGTTGATTTATTCTAGATATTGAAATGATGGATCATATTAATACTTTGAATTGACTTTCATCTCTTTCTAAGTGTCGATTATTATAAGATCACCATATTTTACAGTTATCATTTTGTTGCTATATTCTCACTCCGATACATCGAACATATCTTGGAATTTATTCATGGGAGTATTAGCATTGTTCTATCACAAGTTTCCCTCATATGCAGAATAATTAGGAGCTCAAATTACATCGGAAGTAAACCCAGTTTAATCGATTAGTTACAGGTTTGTTTGCTTGTTATTTAGTTAAATTATTTATTTTTGAAATAGCGATAGCATGAATTAGATTTGATTGTTTATGTATTTTTATTTCAATTATGTTTGCGTAGTATCCATTAGTTTTAGACCTTTAAACATTCAAAAAGAAAACAAAAAATGTATGTGCTTTCTTTATCTTTTTTAGAAACACTTTTAAGAACATTCATTTTGCAAGATGTCAAGTAAATCTTGCACGTTGTATATAGATTGTTTATAATCATATGCACATACTCATGTTTCTATTTGAACTCTTATAATTAGTAAACTTATATTCTTAGTATCATAGATTTTAGAATAGTTTCATTTCTTTTATTATTTTTAGGACTTTAGTTGGCCAACAGAGCCATTAAACCCATCGGGTCATTTCGTTCCAAACGTCTTGGTTTATTTAGACAACCCCAGTCTGGATTTGACCATACAGTTGACGGTGTGTCACATATTCTCGTCAACAAATAGTGCTAGAAGGAGGGCTTGAAATTAATTGATTTCATGTGGAGGTCGTAAGACTCCCCCACACACTTGCACTCTCGTCGTAACGCATAGTCACTCTAACACAAATGTTACACTTGAAACAACAAATACCTCAAATGATAACACTGATATTCCTATTCAACCAGTGACACCACTCCCTCAAGGGATTGACATCTAATAAATCATCCGCCAGTCACTCATAAGAACTCATAGTACCTTATCCCATATTAGACAGCCTGGTAGGCAAATCAATCAACCCCTTGACTTTACAAACCTTCAAGAACAACTTCAAGGCACTGGTTTGCCTGAAAACCCTTTAGGTGTAAATACTACCAATCCTGTTGAAACGCTTATCCCTGGAGTTGGAGGATATGGTATCCCACCATCCCCACCTAGTTCTTCTCTATTTTCTTCAGGAGGAGAGTCTTCAAACGAAGGCAATTATTCATCTGAACCATCTCAGCCTTCGACTCCATGAAATCCCATGGAAAACCAAAATAATCCTGCCAGACCTTGGCTCGATCAAGATGCCGTGGCCGTACCTGGACCCCAACACCCACTACCTAAACATTCGGAGAAATGGATGCCCAAATTTGATTCAAATTTGAAGCAATCCACTGAGGATCACATCAATAAATTTATGTTGGCCATTGGACTCTGGAATGTGGAACATGAAGATGTAGTGTGCATATTATTTCCTTATAATTTTGAGGGAAATGCTTCTACCTAGTATTTCTCTCAACAGCCCCAGACCATCATCTCTTGGGACATGTTCAAAACTTGTTTTCTAGAAAAATTTGGATATGATAAATCTGTGGAAGTGTTGGTTATGGAACTCTCTAGCTTAAAAATGAACCCTGAATAAAAAGTGAAGGAATTTAACCAAATGTTTCGGACGTTAAAAAATAAAATCCCTGTAGATTTGATGCATGTGGAAAGCTCAATTGTTTCATATTATACTAAGGCCCTGCATAATAACATAGCCATATGGGTTAAAATGTCCAGAAAGAACACGTTGTTAGAAGCCTTTGAGGAGGCAAGTTAAATTGAGAAAGATATATTGAGCTTAAAATATAATCTTGGTAGTGAAGATGAAACAACTTCATCCTCAAAGAAGAAAATAGAAATTTTCACTAGGCCTCCTCAAACAAAAAATCAACAAGAAACTTTAGACTTGGAGAGCTTGGAGGAAGATTTCCATAAATTGTTCAATCAAGTCGTTGACTTGAAAAGATCACCCTAGGAGGCATCTACAAGTAAAGGGAGTTTCAAACCTCCTTTTAGAAAACCTTTCCCTCCAAACCAACCAAACCCGACCATAGAAGGTCTCAATTTCAAAAATTTACAGTATGCTTTGCAAACGATATTAGAAGCTCATGACAATTCTATTTCTGTTCCTCCTAAAAATTCTGATGATACAGTTGATGAAGAGGTACCATAAGAGGAGGACTCATCACCTCCCCTTTTCGGGCATTTTTCGGACATTTTTCGGACAGTATTTTTCAAGCAAATTTCAAAATTGTCCACCCCTACAACACTAGGAGTAAAACACAAAACAAGTTTGCACTAGAAACAAGTAAAAATGTGTTTCCAAAACAAGCAAAGTAAACTCGAATTAGACAAAACTTAGCTACCTCAGTTTTAGAGTATGATTTAATCGAAGATCTGAAAAAACTAAGGGAAAATTTGTATGTTTTTGAACTGTTGAAATTTCCTCTTATTTTGTAAAAAATGCTTCAAAGCATCGTTGAAAAAAGTAAAAAGAATGATGTTAGTGGAAAAAAATCAGCAGAAATTGATTCAAACGCAGCTAAAAACGTCCCAACTAAAAGACATCTAAACATTAAGACAAAAGGGACTTGGCAGAAAAAATTGTAGCAAACTTAGATAAAACTGTTTCAGGGACAACAATAAAAAATCAGCAGAATTTTGTTGTTTCCACACGGAAAAATGTACCCCTTTTTTATTAACTTTTGAAATTTTTAATAGAAATGTACATAATTGTATGGTTGACTATGGTGAATTAGAAAATGTGATGCCTCTATCTGTATGCCAAAAAATTAATGCGGAAGTAAAACCTTCTGATTTTAAAATCATTCAGTTAGATCGAACGAATGTCAAGGTTATCGGTGAGCTTAAGAATGTGTTGGTCAGATTATCATCCAATCCTAAAGTTCATCATATAATTGATATTATCGTTGTTGATATTCCTAAATTTTATGGTTTGTTTTTAAGAAGAGATTGGTCAGAACAACTGCATGATTATTTTGCTACAAATTGGTCTCACTTGTGGCTTCCTGAAAATGGACAGCCCAACAAAATCATAATAAATAGAGAACGATGTATTAAGCATACCATGACAGATTTGAACAATCCAAATGAGCCTTTCGTTACCTCCATGAATTCGATTGAAATGCAGGGAGTGAATAACTTTTTTGGTAATTTCATGACCAAAATTTCCTCTGTTACTAATCCAGGAAAACAATATGAAGTTACATCCTATACTCAGGTACCAACTTTTCCAAATACGCCAAGTACTGCTAATGACACACAAATTTGGTCCCTATATTTCGATGGATCCAAATCCTAAGAAGGAGAAGTTGTTGGTTGTGTGCTCATGGATCCTACAGGTAATAAAACATTTATTTCTTGTTGATTAGAGTTTGAATGCACTAACAACACAGCCGAGTACAAATCACTTTTGCATAGACTTAGGAAATCACTGGACATGGATGTGCAAAATTTGATAGTATTCGGTGATTCAGAAATTGTGGTCAAACAGGTAAGAAACACAATACATTGTTTGTCACCACATCTGAAGAGTTACCAAACTAAGGTATGGAGTTTAATGCATAAATTTATAGCATTTAATACAAATTCCATTGCTAGGATGAGTAATTCAGAAGCTGATTTACTAGCTAATGTTTCTTCTAAATTCTTTCTCACTGAAGGTCTTTCTCCTAATGCTTTTTTGATCAAATTGTTATTCAGGCCGTCGATTCCATATAACATCACGAATTGGAGAGTATTCGATGATGATCAACAAATCATTAACTTTATGCATATGGAGGACACCTTCCAAGATGAAGTTATTGATGAAGGCACTCATGACGAGAATGCCCGAGACTTCACGGTAATATTTGATCACTGATCTACTAAATGAACATCCGAGCTCGTAAACTCTATCCCCATATCTATTGTGAGATTAGAGATATTTTATGACTTGCATGACAAGTTTAGAGGGGTAGTCAATTTCAAAATTAACAGTTCCTCTTTAATCTATGAAACTGTTAATTTACGAACAAGAGATAATCCTCAAAATATTAATCTGGGAAAGGGATGTTCTGAGCAAGAAAGATCTGCTTTCATAAAATTATTTAAAGAATTTAAATATGTATTTTCTTAGACGTACAATGACCTGAAAACTTTCGATCCAAACATCACACATCATGTAATCCCTATGAAACCCCAAACTCAGCCTTTTCAACAGAATTTGAGGAAAATGAATTCTAAATTGGAACCTACCGATAAAAAGGAACTGAATAAATTACTAACTAAAAATATAATCTTTCTAGTTAGGCATACCCAATGGGTGTCTAACTTAGTCCCTGTAAGGAAGAAAAGTGGTGAAATTTGACTTTGTGTCAATTTTCGAAACTTAAACCGAGCTTCTGATAAAGACAACTATCTTGTCCCTCCAATGGAACAAATTCTACAATAGGTTTTTGGTTCCAAAAGACTATGTTTGTTAGATGTTTTTTCGGGATACAACCAGGCCCTTATGTCTCCTTCGGACCAGCTTAAAACCACCTTTCGTACCCCATGGGGCACCTACACCTATAGGAAAATACCTTTTGGACTGATAAATGTTGGTGCCACTTTCGAGAGAGCAATGGATATTTATTTTCGTGGCCTCATTAATCAGTCAGTTGTGTTATATCTTGATGATATCACTGTCTTTTCAAAAAACAATAAATATCACTTGTCTCACCTTAGGGTTGTCTTGGAACGATGCTGCAAGTTCAACATATTTCTTAATCCTAAGAAATTGGTCTTTGCAGTAGAGAAATGAAAACTTCTTGGGTTTATAGTGTCTAAGGATGGAATGATTATTGACCCCGAAAGAATCCAAGCCATTGCTAAACTTCCCCCTCCTTCTTCCAAAGAGGCCATGCAATCCTTTTTGGGTAAGATTAATTTTGTCATAAGATTTGTCCCGAGTTTATCAGAAATGGTTTGATCTCTATAAAATCTAATTAAAAAGGATGTTTTGTACCAATGGGGACCACGAGAAAGTCAGTCTTTCAATTCAATTAGAAAATCAATAATAGAAGCCCCTTCCTTGATGACTCCCGATTTTTATCAGGATTTCTCTCTTTACCCTTTTTCATCTGACCGATCATATTTTGTTGTGCTTACACAGAAAAGAGCCGAAAGCAATGAGATACCCATTTCCTTCATGATCTCTGCTTTTAAAGGAGAGGAACTTAATTACCGCATAGTAGACCAGGAAGCATATGTTGTTTTTAAATCAGTGAAACACTTCAGGTCTTACCTGTTGAAATCCATAACCAAAGTTGTTGTTCCTTATTCCACTGTAAGAAAATTAGTGCAAAAAGAGCTAGGTGAGAAAAGGGAAAATTGGATGACATCACTACAGGAATATGACCTTGAAATAAATCCTATCCAAATTGTTAGAGGTCAAGGCCTGTGTAAACTAGTGGCTGATTCGGTTGAGGAACAAGAAATTCAAATAAGCACATCAATTGTAAATCAACATAATGAAAAATGGACCAGTTGTGCACAAGTTACGCCCAATTATTGGTATGAGAACATTAGACTCTATTTAATGCATGGATCTACTCCCTGCAATCTTGATACCAAGAATAGAAGAGAACTTAGGCTTAAATCTTCATATTTCCTGTTAATCAATGACATATTATTTTGAAAGGACTTTGATGGTGTTTTTCTGCGTTGTTTAGAAAAGGAGGAGTCTGAAAGAGTTTTGGTTGAACTTCATGTTGGTGAAGCCGGTGGTCACTTTGGTGGAGATAAAACTTCCCACAAAGTGCTAAGGGCTGGATACTATTGGCCTACCCTATTTAAATATACCCATACGCTATCCCGTAAATATGTAATCTGCCAAAAGGTTGCAGGACGGGTGAAAAATGGATCTTTTCCTTTGCAACTTGTTACTGTAGATGTACCTTTTCAGCAATGGGGCCTAGACATTATAGGACCGATCAATCCCCCTTCTTCGCAACAACACAAGTACATCCTCACAATAACAAAATATTTTACAATATGGTCTGAATCGTTACCTTTAAAAGTTGTCAACACCAATCAAGTAGTGTATTTTCTGAACGCCCATATCATCACTCGATTCGAAATTCCTGAATGTCTGGTTTTTTATAATGGCTCTTATTTTTTGTTCCTTGATATGAATGTTTTATCTATGGAAAAATGGATTAAACTGAAATATCCTGCCAACTACTACCGTTAAGGGGATGGTCTAGCAAGATCGACAAATAAGAATTTAATCAAGATTATTAAAAGGACAGTTTTAGAAAACCACAAGAATTGGCACAATGCACTGTATAATGCACTTTGGGTTGATAGGGTAACTCCAAAATCTTTCGTGGTTAATTTTCCTTTCTTCCTCGTCTACGGAAGAGAATCCATCCTCCTCCCAAATGTCTTAATTCCTTCTCTGCAATTATCATAGAAAGTTCAAGAAGAAGAGTATCCTCCTCTAGAAAATTGGATAAATGCTTTGTTAAAACTAGAAGAGGTGAGAACACAAGAAAAATAGAAACTGGATCAGCCCCAACAAATTGTGAAGAGATGGTTTGATGCAAATTGATCTTCTGATAGGAATTTTGATGTTGGGGATTTGGTTCTCAAGTGTGACAAATACCACAAGGGTAAGGGGGAACATACTAGGTTCCAAAACCTATGACTGGGACCATTTGAAATTTTTGAAAAATTGGGTTCTAGCTCTTTTCGTCTGCATAATTTGGAGGGACAGCCAGATGCTTTCCTAGTGAATGGCCAAGCTCTCAAGAGATATTTCTCTTGATTCTTTATGATCCACCCTATTGTAAATATTTTTAATTCTCTTTTCTACTTTTTGATTTTGGTTCTTTTTATTTTTCTTGATTTTGATTTGTTTTCTAAAAATGATTATGTGTGAATCACCATTCATTTGTTGAAGGGAATCATAAATATTATTCATTAACGACAGTTGGTGACTTTTCAAGCACTTGAATAGTAAATGGTAAACTCGGATCAGCAGAGGGAAATTTTTGTGCAATTAGTGTTTCTGGTTTCTCATTAAAGTCACAACAAGATGTGATTATCCTTAACAAACTTCTAACATCATCCCTGTTTTAATGAGGACAACTCAATTGTTCTTTCCCATCCTATAGACGGTTTCTTAACATAAACCTAATTGTCCAAATCATGTTAAAGTCATCAGAACAGAAAAATGATTCTTCAATGATCAATCTTTTCATTAACAGATTATTAAATCTTCAGTATCACCCCGCTCTCTTGAATATCATGAAGTTCTAGAAATTATAAACAAATTCTAGAGAATTGGAAGCACTATAATGTGTGGGAATTGTATGTAAACCCGCCAAGAAACTGAACAGTTCTGCTAGGAGTGGGTAAATGCACACATGATACCAAGGAAACTTCATCGGGGTACTGAAAAGGCCTGTTGCCAGCGAAGCAATACCAGCTTTAAGAAGATCCTCAGG
The DNA here is from genome assembly GCA_010110895.2 of Picea sitchensis. Taxonomy (NCBI): domain Eukaryota; kingdom Viridiplantae; phylum Streptophyta; class Pinopsida; order Pinales; family Pinaceae; genus Picea; species Picea sitchensis. The sequence goes on along the minus strand of SNQJ01S0017643.1, from coordinate 319,587 downwards.
TATGTCTTTTAATTTGATCAAAGTTGAAGATGTTTTTATCATGAATGGATGACTCCTAGATAGGATAGAGGTACTAGAGTGGGTTAAATGATATCTTCGACGAGGCTATCGACGTATGCTGGTAGTAGTGGCCCTATCAATGATATTGAATTCATATGTATAAACATCGCTACGCCTGTGAACTAAAAAAGATACCAAATTACAATTTTTGGACAGAAATGCATCCAATGCTATGACTGCATTATTTTCTAACTTATTATCGGAACACTTGATCTGTCATTACCTGTTTCTAAAAAATTATTTTGTCTGTACCCCTGACATAAATTTTATGGTGATGCAGGGATTACTGCTTCGCCCAGCGTGTCGCCATTGTTGGAAACCACCAATTCTATCAAATTTATAATGATTAAAAGTCACCACAAAGAGATAAATCTTTCTGTAGCTGCCTACTCCTTACTTTAAAAATGATTCTGTCTTTTGGCTTCAAGGAAATTTATTGGGATAACTTATTTTATGAGTTTTTCATTTAGATTTCGTTTCTTTTGTTTGAATTTCATGACTGCAAGGATGAAATTCAAACAAAAACTCGGTTTTGATAATCATTTTGCAGTCTATATTTTTTTTCTTTTCTTTTAACAAAGAAGTTACACTTTAAGGGAACCTATATGTTGCTAAGTTTAAAGTTTCATAAGCTCGTTGATTAATTGACTGCCACTTTTTTTTATGTATTATGGGATTATCTATGGTTTATTATATGGTTTGATTGTTTGATATCCATAATCATGCTGCAACTTTGGATTAACAATTGATATATGTTCTTTTCTCTATCAGTCATATAACCTTCATGTCATTTGGTACAGGTCTGATGTACTCGCAAATACACTTCATCTTGTTGTCCTGTACATTAATGAACCTCATTCATTATTTGAATTGGAATTTGATAGTGGTTGGGGTTTAATCCTTATTGTGCGTAATGGCTCATAGGTATTCACGTCCTCTGGTTTCTTGTCATTCCAATTTTAAATCACCAAACATGATAATCGCCCAAATTCGTAGGTATCGGGTCGTTTCATTTTTCGTAGACCTCTCCTTGTTATCTGTTTACTGGAAGACGAAGCCTCCCTCTCCTGGTGTCTACTATGTCTATTTGACAATAAACATGGCCTATATGGTTCGAATAGAACCTAGTGGTTGTCAGGTCCTTCTTTCCCATGACGACTCCATAAATGATTTGCAGGCTCACGGTTGGGATGTCTTCATCTGGAAATTCTAAGGTTTTAACCTGGCGGTCACATAGACCTTTGCTCAAAGGTTTGATGGGTTTAGATCCAAATTCAGGGATCTGAAATTGGAGGTCACAGAGCGATCTATAGCCCGAGAAACAAGATTGGCACAGGAAGGTGAAAAATGGTTCAAAAATGCTAAACTGAAAGACGTGCCTTGGAGCCTATTCATGGTCTCTCGGAAATATACATGTTGCCATAAAGTTATTCCTATTAACCTCTTGAAACCTCGATGGCACGACCTTATTTTTATTCTGAAATAGTTTAAAACATGCGAGGTCAGGTATGGGTTAGTATTTTTATACCACATTCGACTGTTGATGTTGTTGCTAGGGTTTAAACTAAAAATGCCCTTTATTTTCTCATGAGCCTGTATAAGATGGCAAAATGTTATAAGAGACAGATCTTGAATCCTCTGTCAATCCTCTTTCATCACGGGCTTATAATAATTCTATTGGTATTGCACCTTTCTCAAATTCAGAACACTTGGGAAAGATTCTTGAGTCGGAACAATTTTTCCCAACCTGAGAGCACATTGAACTCAACTTTAAATGTAAACCCTAATCCTGATAACCCCATGACCGAGAGTCAAGGTTTCGATTCACATGATGACTTTGAACTTAATAAACCAAATTTTGTTGCTTTGCAAACCCCCATGGGTAAAAAACCACGATGTATTTTTACACCCAGAAAATAATTAGAAGAGGTAGTGAATGTTTTAAAAGAGAAGGTTTCTTCTGGTCCTATTAATGAACCGAATCAGGGTTTTAGTGACAAACCTACTGCTAAGAAAATTCTTAAGAGCAAGAAACATGATAACTTAGATTTGAGTTTTGTGAACAAGAGATCTAGCTGATTGATTTGTTGAGTACTCTCAACCTCAGCCTGCTATAGCTCCGGTACACTGTGACAATTGCTTGGACTAGGTAGAATGTTATTACAGGGACATACCATATTTACAGGCACAATTAAAACATCTAGATTCTCGTAATTCTCTGCTTGAATGAGAAAATAAAGAGTTGAAGGCATGTGTAGATCGGGCAAGTAAAAGGCCCAAGAGATCCAGTAATATAATTATCAAAAATGAAACCAACTTCAATGCCATCATTAATTCAAAACTATCTGACCCTTCACTGTCTAATTTCCAAAATTGATTTTATTTTATGTTGTTATGAAAGTCGAATAATAAGATTTAGTTTTGATTTTTTTTTTTAATATAAGACTAGCTACAAAATATCACGATTCTGTAGCTAGTCTATTTCTAAATGTTAGTTGACATTATTTTTTGAACATCAATTTTGTTTTGTTATCTATAGGAAAATTATAATTTGTTGTTTTTCTTCATATAAGATATGATGAATATTCAATGTATTATTACAATAATGAGTGTTCCATATATAGGGAACATAAGGTGACCATCCATGAAAGGATGTGTCCCTTGAATAATCAATAACTATTTATATATTATCATTTACTTATTATATAATATATATAATATATATAATAATCAATAATAATTATATTATTAATTATTATGTTTAGAGAATGTCTTGCCGATGTTGTCCAAACAACAACACTCTCTCTCAACGAGGGAGACATTATGCAACATGCCACTCTTGTCCTTGAAGTATACAGACTTCACCCTAGACTCATGACACTTGTCTTTCAGACTTGGGAGACATCTCTCTCCCACCTGGACCGAGGAGGAACTCCTTCTGCGGCTCTCCCTCTGAGCCAATTAACTCTCTCTGAGATTAGTCTCACTTTGGGTCTGCATGTAAAAGAATATAACATCTTGAGTCTTTATAATTCCTTATCAAATCAGCATGAGTAGGACAAAGGCTAAAACAAGATCTTTCACCATAGGCACACACCTATGAGTGAATGTCAACTTGATGCTAACTGACACGTGGAAAGCACTTCAAGCACCTCGAGTCCATATTATTCCTTATCATGATCAAGGAAGGACTACATCTGGACCCATTTATCACAAGTGCACCTTTGTAATAAATGTATCCTATATCCCTTAGTCTGCAGCCCAATGTAGGAGAAGTTATGCCCAATGTTGAAACATCAACACTCCCTCTTAGCTAGGGAGGTATCTTTCCATAGTAGTACGCAACTACTGTCCAGAGACACGCAGTCTCCACCTGTGGTACAAAACCACCATAGTAGTAAAATATTTGTCACACATGGCACTCCCATGTAGGACTTCTAGAGGCTACTCCCTCTAGGAACACTTAGGGTCAACTCCTCATAGTGTGAGACATGAAGGGTCAACTCCTTTGACATGTCCTCATGTTATTTGAATATGGGACGATGGGCTATAAGCCCAAATGCACTTATTCCTTCTCGAATAAGTGTTTCACCTATCCCTTCTCAGATAAGTGTCCTCACAGATCAACTCAACTCAATTCACAGAGGAGTACAATCTGGAGAAAGTTTGTCACACATGGCACTCCATGTGGACTTATAGAGGCTACACCCTCTAGAAACACTAGGGTCAACTCCCATAGTGTATGAAATCAATGATAAAATCCCTTGACACGTCCTCATGTGCTCTCCACATGGTACGTTGGGTTATAAGCCCAACTACACTTATTCCTTCTCGAATAAGTGTTCCAGTTATCCCTTCTTGAATAAGTGTCCTCACAGATCAACTCAACTAATTCAGAGAGGAGTACGATCTGGAGAAAGTTTGTCACACATGGCACTCCATGTGAACTTCTAGAGGCTACACCCTCTAGAAACACTAGGGTCAACTCCCATAGTGTATGACGTCAAGGGTCAACTCCCTTGACATGTCCTCATGTTCTCTCCACATGGGATGTTGGGTTATACGCCCAACCACACTTATTCCTTCTCGGATAAGTAGCCCACTTATCCCTTCTTGGATAAGTGTCATCACAGATCAAATCAACTCACTCAGATAGGAGTATGATCTGGAGAATGTCTCAGGAAGCTGTAAACATCAACACTCTCTCTCAATGAGGGAGGCATTCTCTTCCACGCCAAGTCTGTCATGGAAGTACTTAAACTTCATCTTGGTTTGGTAAGAACATCAACAACCTGCTAATCTGTAGGAAGGTACTGCATCAATACTTCCTTCCTCTGTACCATGTCTCGGATGAAATGGTAATTGATCTCAATGTGGTTTGATTTGTTATGAAACACCAGATTATAAGAGGACTTCACACAACTTTGGTTACCATAATGAATAATGGTGAAATCCAGCACATGTTCCGATAGATCTGCAAGGATCTTGTGAAGCCACATTGCTTCACAGACTGTCATACTTAATGCAATGTATTATGCTTATGTTGTGCTCAACACCACATAATTTCATTTCCTGCTACACCAAGAAACCATGAAATATCCCAAAGTGAAGCAAACCTGAAGGTGATCTTTCTATCCATTGCGCTCCCTGCCCAATCAGAGTCAATATATTCTTGCCATATTATATCAATACTAGAAGTATATCTTAGAGCATGTCGAACTGTGCCTCGCAAGTATCTCAACACATGCTTCATAGCAATCTAGTGTGTCTATCTCAACTGACTTATAAACTGGCTAGGTGCACTCACTGCATAGCAATTATTTGGTCCAGTGTTAACCAGATACATCAGTTATCCAACCAGTTGTTTATACAAAGTCAGATCAATTTTTTCATAATCGGATGAAGACACACTTAGTTTCTTTAGATTCGTCATAATTGGTGTAGTCACGGGCTTCAAGTTCAGTATCTCAAACTTCTTGAATATCTCAACTATGTACTTCCCTAACTCGGGAATTCTCATCAGTTCTCTGCCACACCTCTAGGCCCAAGAAGTAGTGCATCATACCAAGGTCCTTCATCTCGAACTCAAAGGCCAATGCATACTTGCATTCAACAATACAACTCTCTATATCAATGAGGAATAAATCATGAACATAGAGGACTAGAATCAAGGACTCACCATTAACAATCTTGTAGTATAGGCTAGAATTGACAACACTTTTTCTAAAGCCCAAAAAACATTAGGTTTCCATCAATTCTTGCATACTAAGCTCGAGGTGGTTGCTTGATTCCATACAAGGCCATTTTCAACCTGCACACATGAGACTCCTTCTCATGTATCATGGAACCATTTGGTTGCTCGATGTATATGTAACATCCCGCTCTGGCGCACTGAGCGAACTTATTCTTTGAGGACACTTGCTCGCAAGTGATCTGGATTATTATGCTATTAAAACTTTTGATTTTGATTATGAGGCGGTATGGGTTGATGACATGATTTTTACTGCATTGACATAGATAGGTGCTATTGACTCAGTTTTACTGAGGGTGCAGAATTTTGGACCTCGAGGATGCAGAGGCATCGATGGAACCCCTTGGACTCTGGATCGAGTCAGGGAGTGTACTATTGGGTTTTGATTGTTTTTACTATGATATTAGTGCATATGATTAGATGATATGATATGGATATGTTCTGACATGATTTGTTGATGATGTACGCTAACAATAGCTTGCCGACCAGACTCACATGTGGAGTAAAGGGGTCATGCACGAACACCAGAGATGTTGAGGGAGAGGTGTGGACAATAGCCCTGCCATGGCCTACTAGCACTCCCGCCGTGGCTCAAACTGTAGGTTAATGATTACCTAGTTCGAGAGGATCCACGATGCCGTGAGGGCAGAATGTGACAGTCACTCACGATGATTCTAAGGGGAATGCAATAAGGCGGGGGCCTTATTCCTTAGAATCCCTTAGTATCCCACAAGTTCATCTGGCGGAGTGTTGACTCCAGGGGTTTTTGATGTCTACCAAGTCAATCCAGAGGCGAGTGGCACCCTTGGAGCACGTAGTGCATCCTGAAGGGCATGTCACGCAAGGGAACAAATGAGGCGAGTGGCACCCTTGGATCACCTAGTGCGTCCTGAAGGGCACGTTGCATTGTTGGTGATAGAGGAATGAATCTAGATGGCCTTAGGATGAATAACTGGTTAAGTAATTTTTAAAACAATTTCCCTAATTAAATGTCGTCCAGTACAAAATCTAAGGTCTAAGTCTAAATTACGCTAGTGATAAAATTTTGTCTACCTTTAAAATAAAAACTAATAATAATAATAATTAAAATAAAAACAACTTAAATAATAATTATGATCTTCGTAAAATCTTGTAACATGAAGGGAGTAAGAAATTTAAAGTATTCATAAAAAAAAATCTGTTGGAATTAATTGTTTTATCTTTTTGATAATTTAAAATATACTAATTAAATGATAAAAGGGAAAAGGGGTTAAAATTCCACACCTGCCTTTTTGAGTTCTAATTAAAAGGGGAAAGAGGGAAAATCTAAAATTTTAGGAAACTAGGAAAAGAGGTAACCATAAAAAGGGAAAAAGGGGAACTTAAGGAAAAAAGTGGAAGGTCAAATTTAGTAAAGCATCCACCATTTAAGAGATTTCTAATTTAAGTTGAACAAGAAATTTAATAAAAAGGAAAGTTATTAAAACCTGTAAGAGATTTTGGGGACACCTAGGAGTGATTCTAGGAGTAACTCTAGGTGGGTGAGGGAAATAAAGATAATTAATTAATTAAAGAAGTTAATTTATGAGGAAGGAAGGGGATGGGTGATACTTGTACGGGGAGGAATTTTTAGGAAATTAATTATAAAAATTTAACTAAAAGATAATTTTTGGAAAGTAAGGAACCACGAAACTCTATATAATGAAGGGAGGTGATGGAGATTGGATCATATTCTATTTGCGTAACGTTACGCTACAGAAATATCTACTTGACTGATTTAACTTGTGGGATTTAGGATACCCAGCTCGGTAAGGAGTGGTAGCTCGGCCTTGCGAGGCGAGCTGGGAGCTAGTCGAATTCTCTGGATAGTGAGTGTGTGGCCCCTTTGTGGCTTGGGGGGCTAAGGGGGAAGAAGAGTACCCCTAGCATTGGCTGGAAGGTGCTGGTGAAGTCTCGACGGTCGACGAGTGGGAGTTGCACGGAGCGCGCAGGACATCATTCAAAGCGGGCGATTAGGAAACAGTATGCTCTCTTCATTTTGTATGGTAGATTGTATTATGACTTATGCTTGGATCTGCTTATTTAATGGAAACGTAAAAATATGTTTTAAAAATTGATGACTGAAACTTTCCTTAGCCTAGCTCGATGGTTGTTGACTCCCATGGCCTTCATGTTTCTGCATGTCTTGAACAGCTTGTTGTGTTGATTGTGACCTTCGCGGTTGATTATCCTTCATCCCTAGCTCACGAGTCCTTGCCTGAGCAGTCGACCAGGGTCCAGAACTACGGTCGTCACGTTAGCATTAAAAGACCTATGGATCTCAACACCCTGCTTTTCTATGCGAGGATGATGAGCAAAGGATGAACCTATCCGCCATCTATCCCTTTTGATTGTTCTTGGATGATTGATGGCCTTGCGCCTTGCTGCGTTATTTACCTCTGAGGTGGTTTTTCTTCCGATAGCGAACCACTTATTGTCTTATGTGATTAATCCTTGCATTTGCTTGGGCTCTACTTGATACCTTACCTCTACATTTTATTGTGTTGATGGCGATTTTGATATTGTTCCTTGACTTATGCTGCAATTTTTTTACTGTTCTAATGACTGTGATAACCAATACTATTCACTCAACCTTTATTTTTTTTTAAGGTGCAATTTGTTTTGAGGTAAACTCAGATTTTTGTAGCTTGGAACCGATAATTTGATAATAAAACTCAACACCTCTCTTCTATTTAAAATTTGCGACTGTGAGCCATTGCCAGCGATTCTCTATGGTGTTAGATACTGAGATTTTCCCTCTACAAATTAACAGGCCTAAAGGCGAATTTACCTGCCACTGGACTGTGAAATCACACACCTTTTCCACTGAGAAGCTGCCCCTTTTGTTTTGTGTGATTTATCCCGATTTACATAGCGCGTTTTCTACAGTTTCTGTGATTATTACCCTAGTGATTACTTCAATATGTCTGCAATGGTAATGATTTATCTCTGCATTTTGTGAGTGCTCCCTTGCCTCTGCGTATTTTTAAATTGCTTTCCTAGGAGTTGTGTCCCCTTTATCTTACTCTCTAGAAGAATCTTTCTCTACCTTTTCTTTCCCTTTGTGTTGTTTATTTTTATTTATTTGTGGGATTTTTCTCCACAATTTGGAGATCTAGGATGCTTCCCTCACTCCTCTCTCTATACCTAGTGAAATTGCACTCCTATGTTGAGCAAACTTGTGGTCCTTACCAGTGATTTTTCACTGCTTATACACAGCGGAATTGCAGTCCTATGCTCAAATAATTCATGGTCATTTTACCGACGATTTTCACTGCTTTAACTAAGCTAGGTTTTACTCCTATGGTGAGTGAATTCATAGTCCTTTTTCCAATGGTTTTTACCTCCTTAACTCAGCAAAGTTCTACTTCTTACCTCAACGAAATCTCAACCTTATTCTCTGCGTTTTTCACAGGCATATACCTCTGTGATTTTCTTGGTGGGTAAACTGCGAGAGGGATTCCGCATTTAACCTTGTTGATTCCTTCCCTAAGTAATTTTGTTGCCTATAGTAACCTATGAGAATCATAGTTACCCTCGATGATTTTGGACTTGGTGTATCCTGAGCTTTGACTCAATGTTTTATTTTATTTTGCATGACTCAGAGTGTAAAACCCAACATCCCTTCCCTTGCTAAGTGATTTCATACTTCGAATCCTCTCTGTGTTTTCCTTCGTTTTTATCTCTGAGTGGACAGGATCTACCCAATCGACGTAGTTTGAGTCAATAAATTTAGAAGGTTGAAAAATATGTAATTATGATTTAATTTTGTTTTTAAGTGTCTTAGTTGTAGCTTTCTGCAATAAAATTGATATTATGGATATTTGATGTTAGTGGCTTGAATGACCTCGGTTGATTTTAAAATGGAAGGAATGAATTTGTTGTACACGCCCACGAATTATGCTGCCAAAACTGATGACTGTATGTTGCCTTAATTGACCACGAAATGCATTTAAACTGTGATTGTGTTTTTCCCTTAAAATGTTGGACTGTGTTGATTGTTCTTTGGACACGTTTGCATTAAAGGTTGACTGAGTGTTGCGGTCGAATGGATGAAATCTCCTTAATTTTAGACTGAGCCTTTAACCTGTAAATGACTTTAGTTGGGACAGAAATATCCTCGGTTACACCCTTGGCTTTAATTTCCTTTTATCTATCCTTATGGTTAAACGTTTGTGGACAACAAGTGTAAGAGTCAACAGGTTTTACATTAATGTTGCCAATACTATTAGATAGCACTTGTAAAGTATTATTGCTATAGTGTCGAATACTAGTGTTATAGTGGAATTGGTAGCATTGTATATATATTAGTTAAATTGTTAATGCATATTGGGTTATATTGTACTTAAGGTTAATCAGATTCGAAAGTTTCTACTAGTAGTCTTTAGGCATTGTTGAATTAATATGTATCAAGTTAATTGACTTATAGTTGTGGTCCAACCTGGTAAATTAGACTCTAAGAACTAGATGGGTATGTATGGAATTTATTTTAATTTAATTTAGACTTGCCAATTTAGTTAAATATTGAATGAAGAAGTCTGCCGAAATGACGCAATTTTAATGTTATTTAGATTGTGTTTAGTGATTGATTATAATATTGTTTTGCCTATTCAATTTGTATTTAATACCTATCGATTGAATTGAATGACTGAGGATTTAGGTAGAATGGATGTTGGGATTTTATTTATTTATTTAAGTTTGTAGGCATGGGGATGTTGTCCCTTAGCTCGTAGGCGCAGTTGTGCTTGTGTCGGGCAGAATGTAGACACCTCCTTGATCCTCAGAACAGTTGCCAGCCTTGAGACTTTAAATGGTCAAAATCAATGGGAACCTGGGCTTGAGTGTTGCTTATGTGTCCTGGAGGTCCTAACCATTGCAGGGTAGGACGAGCGGGTAGTCATTCTTATTCTTCTTCGGTTGCATGTTGTACATGGCTTTGAGGTGCTTGATGTGTCTTTATGTTAGGTCGTTATGTTTGTTGTGGCAACATTTTCATGTGTTGTGTTCGTCGTTGTGTTGTGATGTCGAGTATAAGGTCATTATTACCTTCCTACACACAAAAAAAAAAAAACAATTTGTGCACTTGTTATGTGAGGCTTCTTGTCATAATGAATAGGTTCGTTACATATGGTATCAAAGCCGGTTCAACCTACGACTTGGGATCGCTACGGATTTTGTTGATATGATTTGATTATACTATTGCTAATCAGGTTGACTTGTGTGTGTGTAGGTAATCATGGTTAGAGGATGCCATGGAGGTAGACGACGGGGTGCTAGGGGAGGAGGTGAAACGCCTCTAGTAGCATCCACACCCGAGGGGTCTAACCCCTAGGGAGACTAGCAGGTTCTCGAACAGGAGCAGATAGCAGTTGGTGATGTAGTCGGAATGATGAGATCTTTTCAGCGCATGTCCGTGGCATTGATCAACCATTTGGACAGAGATGAGGATAGGGCGTCGGCACTCGCTGAGGTTCCGTCATGTGCTCCGGTCGGTACTGGTAGCGTTCACCATGAACTCGAGAAGGTAAAATTTCCCGAGTTCTTTGGTGCCTTGGATGGCACAGCTGCTGAGGCATGGTTGGAGAACATGGTGATGTGCTTCGCACTTCGCGATTATACCTCCAACATGAAGGTCTGCATGACGGTCTTTCAATTGAAGGGGAGCGCTCTTCTATGGTGGAAGATGCTCCTACCATAGCTAAACATGGTCGTCGAAGATGTGTCATGGGAACTGTTCGAGGAATGGTTCCGAGAGAGATACCTTTCAGAGGATTTCATTGAGCATCAGCTCAATGAGTTCAACGCCTTATGACAGGGAGGTCGTACGGTGCCCGAGTACGAGGCCCATTTTATGGAGCGGCTCCGGTATGCTCCGCACCTTAACACTGAGAAACTTAAGGTCAATAGGTTTGTGTTCGGCCTTAACCACAACATACATGCAAAGGTCAGGATTTTGATGCCTCAAACCTTGCATGATGTCGTCCAGAAGGCCCTCGTAGCAAAGGAGGAGCTTATTAGCGGGGGTCAGACCAGGATTCCAGCGAGACTGGCAGGACATGTGTCATCTGGAGCACAGTAGCATCAGACACCAGCCAGACATACGCCAGGATATCGTGGCTTCCAGAGGGGATCCACTTTCACTACACCTCGGTGACTGACGCCTCAACAGTGGACACCTTATCAGGGATCACAGCATCAATAACAGTGTTGACTGCAACAACAACAATTTAGTCCTGTTTAGCAAAATAGACCAGGAATCCAGGCCGGTGGGTCGTCATCTTCTACTTCAGGTACCAGGACTATTGGGCTGAAGAAGGGGTGTTGGACATGTGGGGAGCCACATTACCAGTACGACTGCCCTGTGGAGAGGATCATAGCATCCAGATCAGCTGGACCCACTACCATGGGAGATATGGGCAAGGCCCATCGAATTCATGCAGCGGTGAATAACCACCACGTAGAGCATCGGTCGACTGTGCTTGAGATGACAGGTATCGTCATTGACCAGACCCTTAGTATTTTGATAGATCCCGGTGCTACCGAGAGTTTCATTTCGGGTGCAACACTAAAAAGGATTAAGGTAAAGGCAGTCGAACAGGATGAGTTTAGCTTCATAGAGATGGCCTCGGGAGCCAAGCAAAGGGTTGGAGGAAAGGTTATGAGTTGCGTCCTCAACCTGGGAGAGTTTGTCACCAGGGTTGACCTGTACATCATGATATTAGGATCTTATGATGTCGTGATTGGTATGGATTGGTTGGAATCGCATGAGGCGATACTCAACTGTGAGATGAAACGGTTGAGCTTGGTCAATGACGAGGGATAGAGACGGGTGATTGTAGGATGGAATCAGGGAGTTTCCCTGAGGTTCATCTCTTGCTTGCAACTTCGGAAGAGCATGCACAAGGGGTGCAAACTTTATGCAATCCTTGCATTAAATGAGAAGGGAGTAGCAAAAGGTCTAGAACACCTTCCGATGGTGAGAGAGTTTGCGGATGTATTTCTGGAGGAGTTACCTGGGATGCCTCTGGAGAGGGAATTGGAGTTTACCATAGATCTAAAACAAGGTATTGAACCGATAGAAAGAACTCCTTATCGGATGTCAATCCCGGAGTTACAAGAGTTGAAAATGAAAATGAAGGAGTTGTTGGACATGGGACTGATATGTCCTAGTGTGTCACCATGGGGTGCACCTGTTATTTTCATATGAAAGAAGGATGGGTCATGGAGGCTCTACATTGACTATCGTCAATTGAACAAGGCTATGATCAAGAATCAGTATCTGTTGCCAACAATTGATGATCTGTTCGATCAAATGAAGGGTGCAACAATGTTCTCAAAGATCGACTTGCAATCAGGATACCACCAGTTACAGATTAAGGAAGATGACGTCCCTGACACTGCCTTTAAGACGAGGTTTGGACATTACGAGTTTACTGTTTTAGCATTTGGACTAACAAACGCCCCAGGTGTATTTATGAGTTTGATGAATGGGGTGTTCCATGAGTACTTGGACAAGTTCATCCAAGTATTCATTGACGATATTTTGATTTACTCTCAGACGACGAAGGAGCATGACGAGCACTTGCGCTTGGTACTACAGTTTCTGTGAGAGCACAAATTGTATGGGAAGTTGTCCAAATTCTCTTTTTATCAATCGAAGATTCACTACTTAGGGCATGTCATCTCCGGTGAAGGCATTGTCGTGGATCCAACAAGGGTCGAGTCTATTATGGAATGGCCTGTGCCGACGAATATCTCGGAAATGTGTAGCTTCATGGGTTTAGTAGGATACTATAGACGGTTCTTCGAGGGATTTTTGAAGATAGAAAATCCGATCACGGAATTGCAGAAGAAAAAAAAGAAGTTTGCTTGGATCGAGAAATGCGCAGAAGAATTTCAGAGGCTCAAGGAGTTGTTGACAAAAACACCGATACTAAAGGTCCCAGACATGGATGTGGACTTCTTGGTATGCACTGACTCATCCAAGGAAGGCTTAGGCGGAGTCTTGATGCAATATGGACGAGTGATCGCTTACATTTCGAGGAAACTGAGATGGCATGAGGAGAGTTACGCGAGGCATGATTTGGAGTTGTTAGCCATCGTATATGCCTTGAAGGTTTGGAGACACTACCTTGTTGGATGAAAATTTGAACTAAAGACTGACCATTGTGGACTACAACACATTTTTACGCAAAGCAACCTGAACGCGCGACAATGGCATTGGTCAGAATTGCTTAGCAAGTACGACTTCGAGATTACCTACATAAAAGGAACAGTGAACTGAGTGGCGGATGCATTGAGTCAGAGACCATGCATATTTTTGGTGCTACCGCTTCAGACGAATCTGCATGAAAATATTCTAACTTTACAGCGTGTTGATGACTGGTACAAAGAGGTCGAGGGTTTTATCGAAAAAAACACAATGATGGTACCATGATTTGAAGGATTTTTTGTTTGATAGCGATGGATTATTGAGGTTTAAAATCGGATCTACGTACCGCTGAATGACGAGTTGAGGATGTTGATCCTGAGCGAGGCTCATAAAGAAGTTTACATGGCTCACTCGGGAGTCATGAAGATGAGGGCAGACCTTAAACCCTTATTCTTCTGGAAGGGAATGAGGGCAGACATAGTCAACTATGTGGCCATATGTCTAGAATGTCAGTAGGTAAAGGATGAACATAGACACCCAGCAGGATTACTACAACCACACACTATTTCGGAATCGAAATTGGAGGTTATTTCAATGGATTTTATTGTTGGATTGCCACTGACGGCAAGGAGACATGACTCAATTTTCGTAGTATTAGACACTCTGATGAAGAGTGCTCACTTTATCCCTGTGCGCACGACGTATCAGACACCTGACATAGCTATATTTTTCATCAGTGAGATTGTGAGGCTGCATGGCGTGCCTAAGAGGATTATATCCGATCGAGGATCGTTGTTTACTGGACGATTTTGGATGAGTTTCCAAGAGGCCTTGGGAACCCAACTTAAATTTACTACTGTGTATCACCCGGAGACTGATGGGTAGACCGAAAAAACGAATCAAACCTTGGAGGACATGTTGCACATGTACGTGATGGACCAACAAAAGCATTGGGAAGAATTCTTGCCACTAGTGGAGTTCACTTACAACAACAATTACTAGAGCACCATTAAGATGGCGCCTTTCGAGTTTCTTTACAGGCGACCGTGTCAGATGCCTTTGAGTTGGGATCGGCTTGAGGATAGGGTCCTGGTGGGCCCAGAAGCGATCCAATAAATGGAAGAACAAATGCAAACAATAAGACAAAGGATAAAAGAAGCGCAGGATCAACAGAAGAGTTATGACGATGCGCACCGTGTTGACCGTAGTTATGAGGTCGACAATCGAGTCTTCTTGCGGGTTAAACCACATAAAAGTTCGATCAAGTTTGGGAAGGGAGCTAAACTCTCTCCTAGGTTCGTGGGACCTTTCGAGATTGTGGAGAGAAAGGGGCCCATGGCCTATTGACTAGCCTTGCCTGATTCTTTGAGGCGTATGCATGATGTTTTTCATGTATCTATTTTGAGACATTATATTAGTGATCCTACACATGTTACTGACATGAGTTCCTTGCAGGTGTCGGACGAGGGGGCTCCCACAGTTGAGCCAATTTGCATCTTGGATCATCAAGTTCGACAGCTACGCCATCGAACGATAGAGCAGGTCAAGGTCCAGTGGGACAATTATAGTCCACACTCGGCGACCTGGGAGGACGCATATGATATGCGCCAGCAATTTTCATTTTTGTTTGATAGATAGACATATGATACTGTGATACACTTTATTTTGGCATATATACTGTGAAAACTTCGAGACGAAGTTTAGACAAAGAGGGGGTGTATGTAACATCCCGCTCTGGCGCACTAAGCGAACTTATTCTTTGAGTACACTTGCTCGCAAGTGATCCAGATTATTATGCTATTAAAACTTTTGATTTTGATTATGAGGCGTTATGGGTTGATGACATGCTTTTTACTGCATTGACATAGACAGGTGCTATTGACTCGGTTTTACTGAGGGTGCAGGATTTTGGACCTCGAGGATGTAGAGGCATCGATGAAACCCCTTGGACTCTGGATTGAGTCAGGGAGTGTACCATTGGGGTTTGATTATTTTTACTATGATATTTGCGCATCTGATTAGACGATATGATATGGATATGTTCTGACATGATTTGTTGATGATGCAGGCTGATCATAGCTTGCCAACCAGACTCACATGTGGAGTAAATGGGTCATGCACGACCACAAGAGATGTTGAGGGAGAGGTGTGGACAACAGCCCTGCCACAGCCTACTAGCACTCACGTCGTGGCTCGAAATGTAGGTTAACGATTACCTAGTTCGAGAGGACCCACGATGCCGTGAGGGACGACTGCAATAGTCACTCACGATGATTCTAAGGGGTGCACAATAAGGCGGGGGCCTTATTCCTTAGAAGCCCTTAGTCTCCCACAAGTTCACGTGGCGGAGTGTTGACTCCAGGGGTTTTTTATGTCTACCAAGTCAGTCCAGAGGCAAGTGGCACCCTTGGAGCACGTAGTGCGTCTTGAAGGGCACGTCGCGCAAGGGAAAAAATGAGGTGAGTGGCACCCTTGGAGCACCTAGTGCATCCTGAAGGGCACGTCGCGTTGTTGGTGATAGAGGAATGAACCTAGATGGCCTTAGGATGAATAATGGGTTAAATAATTTTT
>SNQJ01S0017643.1:272487-303525 GCA_010110895.2 Picea sitchensis | reverse complement strand
TTGTCTACCTTTAAAAAATAAAAAAAAAATAATAATAATAATAATAATTAAAATAAAAACAACTTAAATAATAATTATGATCTTCGCAAAGTCTTGTAACACGAAGGGATTAAGAAATTTAATGTATTCATAAAAAAAAATCTGTTGGAATTAATTGTTTTATCTTTTTGATAATTTAAAATATACTAATTAAATGATAAAAGGGAAAAAGGGTTAAAATTCCACCCCTGCCTTTTCGAGTTCTAATTGAAAGGGGAAAGAGGGAAAATCTAAAATTTTAGGAAACTAGGAAAAGAGGTAACCATAAAAAGGGAAAAAGGGGAACTTAAGAGAAAAAGCGGAAGGTCAAACTTAGTAAAGCATCCACCATTTAAGAGTTTTCTAATTTAAGTTGAACAAGTAATTTAATAAAAAGGAAAGTTATTAAAACCTGTAAGAGATTTTGGGCACACCTAGGAGTGATTCTAGGAGTAACTCTAGGTGGGTGAGGGAAATAAAGATAATTAATTAATTAAAGAAGTTAATTTATGAGGAAGGAAGGGGATGGGTGACACATGTACGGGGAGGAATTTTTAGGAAATTAATTATAAAAACTTAACTAAAAGAGAATTTTTGGAAAGTAAGGAACCACGAAACTCTATATAATGAAGGGAGGTGATGGAGGTTGGATCATCTTCTGTTTGCGTAACGTTACACTGCAGAAATATCTACTTGACTGATTTAACTTATGGGAGTTGGGATACCCGGCTCGGTAAGGAGTGGTAGCTCGGCCTTGTGAGGCGAGATGGGAGCTAGTCACATTCTCTGGATAGTGAGTGTGTGGCCCCTTTGCGGCTTGGGGGGCTAAGGGGGAAGAAGAGTACCCCTAGCATTGGTTGGGAGGTACTGATGAAGTCTCGACGGTCGGCAAGCGGGAATTGCACAGAGTGCGCTGGACGTCATTCAAAGCGGGCGATTTGGAAATGGTACACTCTCTTCATTTTGTATGGTATATTGTATTAGGACTTATGCTTGGATCTGCTTATTTAATGGAAAGGTAAAAAGATGTTTTAAAAATTGATGACTGAAACTTTCCTTAGCCTAGCTCGATGGTTGTTGACTCCAATGGCCTTCGTTTTTCTGCATGTCTTGACCACCTTGCTGTGTTGATTGTGAGCTTCGTGGTTGATTAGCCTTCATCCCTAGCTCACCAGTCCTCGCCTGAGCAGTCAGCCAGGAGCCTGATCTACGGTCATCGCCTTAGCGTGAAAAGACCTATGGATCTCAATGCCCTACTTTTCTGTGTGAGGATGATGAGCAAAGAATGAACATGTCTATTGTCTACCCCTTCTGATTGTTCTTGGCTAATTGATGGTCTTGCGCCTTACTGCATTGTTTACCTCTGAGGTGGTTTTTATTCCGATAGCGAACCGCTTATTGTCTTCTGCGATTAATCCCTGCGTTTGCTTGGGCTCTGCTTGATACCTTACCTCTGTGTTTTATTGTGTTGATGGCGATTTTGATATTGGTCCTTGACTTATGCTACAATTTTGTTACTATTATAATGACTGTGATAACCACTACTTTTCACTCAACCTTTATTTTTTTTAAGGTGCAATTTGTTTTGAGGTAAACTCAACAACTTTTGGGTGGGTAATACTCAGATTTTTGTTGCTTGGAACCGGTAATTTGATAATAAAACTCAACACCTCTCTTATTTTTAAACTCTGCGACCGTGAGCCATTGCCAATGATTATCTATAGTGTTAG
Organism: Picea sitchensis; assembly: GCA_010110895.2. Taxonomy (NCBI): domain Eukaryota; kingdom Viridiplantae; phylum Streptophyta; class Pinopsida; order Pinales; family Pinaceae; genus Picea; species Picea sitchensis. Next base: position 301,777 of record SNQJ01S0017643.1, on the reverse strand, counting down.
ATACTGAGATTTTCCCTCTACAAATTAACAGGCCTGAAGGCGAATTTACCTATCGCTGGACTGCGAAGTCACACACCTTTTCCACTAAGAAGCTGCCCCTTTTTTTGTGTGTGATTTATCCCTATTTACAGAGCGTGTTTTATACACTTTCTGTGATTATTACCCTAGTGATTACTTCAATATGTCTGCAATGCTAATGATATATCTCTACATTTTGTGAGTGATCCCTTGCCTCTGCGTTGTTTTAAATTGCTTTCCTAGGAGTTGTGTTCCCTTTATCTTACTCTATAGCATAATCTTTCTCTACCTTTTCTTTCCCTCTGCGTTGTTTTTTATTTATTTATTTGTGGGCTTTTTCTCCATGATTTGCAGACCTAGGATGCTTCCCTCACTCCTCTCTCTATACCCAGTGAAATCACACTCCTATGTTGAGCAAACTTGTGGTCCTTACCCATGATTTTTCACTACTTATACACAGCGAAATTGCACTCCTATGCTCAAAGAATTCATGGTCATTTTACCAACGATTTTCACTGCTTTAACTAAGATAGGTTTTACTCCTATGGTGAGTGAATTCATAGTCCTTTTTCCAATGGTTTTTACTACCTTAACTCAACAAATTTCTACTTCTTACCTCAGCGAAATCGCAACCTTATTCTTTGTGTTTTTCACAGGCATATACCTATGTGATTTTCTTGGTGGGTAAACTACGAGAGGGATTCTACATTTAACCTTGTTGATTCCTTCCCTAAGCGATTCTGTTGCCTATAGTAACCTATGAGAATCATAGTTACCCTCGGTGATTTCGGATTTGGTGTATCCTGAGCTCTGACTCAACGATTTATTTTATTTTGCGTGACTCGGAGTGTAAAACCCAACATCCCTTTCCCTTGCTAAGTGATTTCATACTTCGAATCTTCTCTGCGTTTTCCTTCGTTTTTATCTCTGCATGGACATGATCTACCCAATTGACGTAGTTTGAGTCAATAAATTTAGAAGGTTGAAAAATATGTAATTATGATTTAATTTTGTTCTTAAGTGTCTTAGTTGTAACTTTCTGCAATAAAATTGATATTATGGATATTTGATGTTAGTGGCTTGAATGACCTCGGTTGATTTTAAAATCGAAGGACTGAATTTGCTGTACACGCCCACGAATTATGTTGCCAAAACTGATGACTGTATGCTGCCTTAATTGACCACGAAATGCCTTTAAACTGTCACTGTGTTTTGCCCTTAAAATGTTGGACTGTGTTTATTGTTCTTTGGACACGTTTGCCTTAAAGGTTGACTGAGAGTTGCGGTTGAATGGACGAAATTGCCTTAATTACAGACTGAGCCTTTAACCTATAAATGACTTTAGTTGGGAAAACAATATCCTCAGTTACACCCTTGGCTTTAATTTCCTTTTATCTATCCTTATGGTTAAACTTTTGTGGACAACAAGTGCAAGAGTCAACAGGTTTTACATTAATGTTGCTAATACTGTTAGATAGCACTTGTAAAGTACTATTGCTATAGTGTCGAATACTAGTGTTATATTGGAATTGGTAGCATTATATATATATTAGTTAAATTGTTAATGTAGATTGGGTTAGATTGTACTTAAGGTTAATCAGATTCGAAAGTTTCTACTAGTTGTCTTTAGGCATTGTTGAATTAATATGTATCAAGTTAATTGACTAATATTTGTGGTCCAACCTAGTAAATTAGACTCTAAGAATTAGATGGGTATGTATGGAATTTATTTTAATTTAATTTAGACTTGCCAATTTAGTTAAATATTGAATGAAGAAGTCTACTGAAATGACGTGAATTTAATGTTCTTTAGATTGTGTTTAGTGATTGATTATAATACCGTTTTGCCTATTCAATTCGTAGTTAATACCTATCAATTGAATTGAATGACTGAGGAGTTAGGTAGAATGTCCATTGGGATTTTTATTTATTTATTTAAGGTTGTAGGCATGGGGATGTGGTCCCTTAGCTCGTAGGTGTGGTTGTGCTTGTGTCAGGCGGGATGTAGACCCCTCCTTGTTCCTCAGAACAGTCTCTAGCCTTGAGACCTTAAATGGTCAAAACTGATGGGAACTTGGGCTTGAGCGTTTCTTATGTGTCTTGGAGGTCCTAACCATTGCAGGTTAGGATGGGCGGGTAGTCATTCTTATTCTTCATCGGTTGCATGTCGTACATGGCTTTGAGGTGCTTGATGTGCCTTTATGTTAGGTCGTTATGTTTGTTGTGGTGAGAGTTGCATGCATTGTGTTCGTCGTCATGTTGCAATGCCGATTGTAAGGTCATTATTACCTTCCTACACACACAAAAATAAAATAAAATTGTGCACTTGTTATGTGAGGCTTGTTGTTGTAACAAATAGGTTCATTACAGTATACTTCTTCCTTAATCTCTCCATTGAGAAATGCTGTCTTTACATCCATCTAATGTACTCTCCAACCCATGGCTTCTATAGGGGAAATAATCATCCGGATAGAATTGTATCGAGCAACAGGAGAAAAAGTCTCATCATAATCTATTCTTTCCACCTAAGAGAATCCTCTAGAAACAAATCTTGCTTTGTGCTTCTCGATGCTGCCATTGGATATATGTTTGATCTTATACATCCATTAGGAAGTCACTACATACTTCCTTTCAGGTCTCAGAACAATATCCCACACATCATTCTTAATGATGGACTGATACTCCTCCATCATGGCATCTTTCCATACTAGATGTCTCCTCATAAAATGAAGGCTCATAATCAATGATGTGGCTCATAGATGAGGCATAGTATGAATATATCTTAGGTATCTTGATCTCTCAAAAGGTACCATGAGGAGTTGCATGTCCTTCTGTCTCTTGCAGATTCTGAGGAGCCTATGTAGGTCTCTTCTGACCTACTACAATATCTTTGGGAACATCAACTGGAGGGGGAGAAGGAAATATCTCTTCTTGTTTCTCACTATCAATATCCATGTGAGATCTTCTAGATCTCATGAAGGCTACCTCCTCCTCAAAGGTAACATCTCTTCTCACCTCAATCTGTCTCTGACCAGGGATGTAGATCCGGTATGGCTTTGAAGACTCACTGTACCCCACAAATGTACCCTTTCTTCCTAAAGGGTCTAGCTTGGTCCTTTTCTCCTTGGGTACATTAATGTATATTGAACACCCAAATATCATGAAGTGTCCAACCTCATCCTTCACTTCGGTGAAGGCCTCCTCGAGAGTCATGTTCCTGAAAGTCTTATGAGGACTTTTGTTCTGAACATACACTATAGTCATGGAATCCTTTACCCAGAGAAACATAAATGTTGATCATGCTAAGTCATCTTGGACCATACTTGATATATCGAGGTTCCCTCAGAAACCAATGTCACAGGAAACTAAAAAACATCAACACTCCCTCTGGAACTGAAGGTGACTCCTCCTCTATTTTTCATATATAATATAATATATAATATAAATGAGATTTATTTAAATTAGATGTGCCAAATCTTCACACATTTGTGTACTATAACTATTCAATCAAATATCATTTTATCATTCAACTTTGTGCACATTAGGATATTTGGAAATCATCCACATGATATGGAACATGAACGTTCTCTCTTAGGTCATATGTCGTGAAGTTGCACCCCTTCTCGACAATATGTTATTTGAAAGGAAACTCTCAAAAAACATTTTCTTCGTTGTAGCTTAGGGTTTCCAACAACCCTAGAGGCAGCGCCTCCACCTCCTATTCCATTTATCCCTATCCTCAGCCCAATGCATGAATCCAGAAGTTATCATAATGCAAGTTGCGAAACCATTCCCTGTCATACTATTCTCAAGTCCGTATGAATGGGGTGTAGCTTTCTGTTATTATATACATGACATTTACTCATATGTCCCATAAACCCACCACTGTGAATCGTATATATAATACTCCACATATTTTATTTTGAAATATTAATAATTCTCTTAGCTCTAGCAGATGGATTCAATGCAAATTTTCAATGACGAGTCTCCCACTTGAGGGGCATAATAGTACTGGCAGACAGGGCTGTCGTAGCGGGAGTAAAGTTAGTACAATCTGACAGGAAAGTAGTACATGACTAGCCACCAGACATGTTTGTGGTCGAATTTCGAACAACACCATATCTAATCGGCCATTGACATGTTTGGGGGATCAGGGAATCCTTTCTCCTAGATTGTCGGCAAAATTGTACTTCCAGATTTTAGGTTTAGTCATGCAGAAATAGTGCAACCTAACACTGACAACTGAGTGGCTATAATTTCTTGTCTTCCATAAAACCTGTGTGTGTATATCACGTAGTCATTTGGAAGAATTCAAATTATATGTCCAGGAAAGCTACAAGTTAACTTATTTCCAGTTGTCTGAATCTGACTGCGAGAGTTGATATTTTCCTAAACTCTGATCGATTTTCAAATATTTAAGTATATTCAAAAAGGGTAAAACTCTTACACCTATTGGTTTTTATATATAAAAGAACTTCCCACCACAGTTTACTACACAACCAACTCCCCTCTAGCAGGCATGGATTGCCCCATTTTCCTGGGCCCTCCTGTGAGGGAGATAGCCCAGTCTTGCTCTGATACCATGTTGTTTTTCTTCATATAAGATATGATGAATATTCAATATATTATTACAATAATGAGTGTTCCATATACAGGGAACATAAGGTGACCATCCATGAAAGGATGTGTCCCTTGAATAATCAATAATTATTTATATAGTATCATTTACTTATTATATAATATATATAATAATCAATAATAATTATATTATTAATTATTATCTTTAGAAAATGTCTTCCCGATGTTGTCCAAACATCAACATAATTATGGTGTTTTTTACTTGGAGAAACCATCTTGGATCATGCGTTCTATAGTTCAGTAGTTTTTTTCTTTTTATAAAACTTTGTTATTATGTAATAAATTTTGATAAACCAACTCCTACAGGAATGGTTTCATGTTGTACTATTTTTGTAAAACAATCTATTTTTGGGGGATTTCACTCTATCTTGCATGATAAGAGTTTGTTAATGCAAAACTAGTTTAAATAGTGATCATTGTTAGTGTTGAAAACAAATTTTGTTGGGATACATTATGGACATGTGATTATGAGAACTAATATGGGGAAGTTATTCACCATTGGATTTAGACCTAAGTGATGCTTGTTCCATTTTGTTCTTTTATTGCCTCAGTCTTATGAGATATTATTATGTTTGATGCACCTTTATCCTTTGTCATCATATGGTGTTTCATAACGTTAAGTATTTAAGATGTTGTCTATAATTTGTTATTCCGTTTTGTATCTGTGATCAATCTTCCATTTGATTATTGTTGATTTATTCTAGATATTAAAATGATCGATCATATTAATACTTTGAATTGAGTTTCCTCTCTTTCTAAGTGATGATTATTATAAGATCACCAGATTTTACAGTTATCATTATGTTTCTATATTCTCACTCTGATACATTGAACATCTCTTGGAATTTATTCATGGGAGTATTACCATTTTTCTTTCACAGGTTTCCCTCATATGCAGGACAATTAGGAGCTCAAATTACACAGGAAGATAAACCTAGTTTAATCGATTAGTTACAGGTTAGTTTGCTTGTTATTTATTAAATTATTTATTGTTGAAATAATGATAGAATGAATTAGATTTGATTGTTTATGTATTTCTATTTCAATTATGTTTGTGTAGTATCCATTACTTTTAGACCTTTAAACAATAAAAAATAAAACATAAAATTTATGTGCTTTCTTTGTCTCTTTCAGAAACACTTTTAATAACATTCATTTCGCAAGATGTCAAGTAAATCTTGCAAACTATATACAGATTGTTTATAATCATATGCACATATTCATCTTTCTATTTGAACTCTTGTAATTAGTAAACTTATATTCTTAGTATCATAGTTTTTAGATTAGTTTCATTTCTTTTATTAATTTTAGGACTTTATTTGGCCAACAGAGCCATTAAACCCGTCAGGTCATTTCATTCTAAACGGCTTGGGTTATTTAGAAAACCCTGGTCCAGATTTGACGATGTGTCACATACACCCGTCAACAATATGTTATTTTTTCAAACACGTCAAGAAAGAGTGTTAGAATAAGTTTATTTAATGAGCCAATCTTTATCTCTCTCAAGCTATATTATGCAGATGAGAATCATTCGAATTTATTGTCGTATTAATTGCTTGAGTGAGTTTTACTTCTACAAGAAGTTTTTTTCTTCATCTATATAAGTCTAAGTCTCTAGGTAGTCGATACACACATAATAGAGAGAATATAGTCAATAGTTAGCAGCAGAAGCAACTATGAGGAGTTGAAGAAGTCTGAGAGCTCAAAATCTGATTTTGTAAAGGTTTTGCAGAAGTTGTTCAGAAGTTGTTGGAGCCGAAGCTTGACACAATATTGTATTATGTATTAGTGCGCAGTGCCCAAGTCTTAATATATATCAAGTATTCTTATTGTGGACATATTCATGAGTATTTATGATTTCTAGTGTGTTTATGATTTTATGTGTTAAAGATTAGCATAGTGTGAAGAAATTGTTTCATTAATTTTTACTATCATAGCATGCAATAAATTGGGCAGTCTTTGAACTGTGCGATAAGTCCTAAGATTTACTCAACGAAGCTTTGTAGTGTGCAGTATTTGAAATTGTACTATGTAGAACTAGTATGCATGTTGTATATATGATATCTAGTATCAGAGCAGGTTCTATCAAAGAAGGTTGATCAGAGTAAGTTTCAAGAGCAGCAGGTCTATTGAAAAGTAAAAAAATATGGCTTCTACTTCAAATATGCAACCTCCGACTTTTACAGGAAAAATCTATGATTTATGGTCCTTGACCATGAAGGAATTATTTATAGGTCAATATGTATGGGAAATAGTCAATAATGGCTATGTGGAACCAGAATCTCAGGAAGCTTACAATACCCTCACACAAGCTGAGAAGGATGTATTTTAACATCAAAGGAAGAAAGATGGAAAGGTTATGTTTTACAAACATCAAGACATGCATGAGAACATACTCCCAAGATTTTCATCATCAAAGAAATCCAAGGATGCATGGGACATATTACAAACTTCTTATCAAGGTATCGACAAAGTCAAGACTTCAAAATTACAAATTCTTAGAAGATATTTTGAAATGTTGTCAATGAAAGACTCATATTCAATAGATTCATTTTACACTCATGTTTTTGGGCTGATAAATCAGATTAATTCTCATGGATAAACCATAGAGGATAGAAAGGTTGTTGAGAAGGTACTTAGGAGTCTTTCTCCTAAATTCGATGCCCTTGTTGTGACTCTAGAAGAGACCAAAGACCCGAGTCAGTTTAGCCTAGATGAATTGCAAGCTTCCCTCATTAATCATGAACATAGATTAAATAGGTCAAATATGTCATTGGAGAATGAATTTTCTGCGTAGTCATATATAAGTCATGGAAGAGGAAGGGGAAGAGAAAACTCTAGAGGCAGAGGAAGGAGTTATGCTAAATGTAGTAGAAGTCCTGTAAATACAGGTGGAAGAGGTCAAAATACAAATAGCAGTCAGTTAAGTAATCAAAAATTTGATAAATCAAAGATTCAGTGCCATTACTATAAAAAGTATGGAAATTATGCATATGAGTGTAGAAAGAGATAGTATAATCAGAACAAGCAAGTTCAATATCAACCAAACAATGCAAATAATCCCTCCAAACCTATGTTTATGGCGCACGTTGAAACAATGCCTATAGTCTCACCAGTTGAATGCAATGTTTCTCAAGAAAGTCCATGTGCCATATGATATCTAGATTCAGGCTCTAGTAATCACATGAAAAGAAAATTAGAGTTGTTTTCTAGTTTGGATAAGTAAGTCCAAACTAAATTTACACCTGGAAAAAATATTCGAGTCAATGTCTTAGGAAAAGGAAGACTTAACATTTTAAATAAACAAGGAGAACAAGAGGTGATGCCTGATGTATATTATGTTTCTCGTTTAAGGAATAATTTTATGAGCATAAGAAAGTTGTTACAGAAAGGATATAGAATCTACATGGAAGATAATCAATGTGTGATTATGGACATATATCCAAGCAATCATCTTATTGCAAGAATTCATATGACAAGTAACAAAATGTTTCCATTGACATTGAAGCCAACTAAGAAGAAAAATACAACGCAAGTTTTCTATGACACAAAATATGTGCAGTCAGACACTGCATTCAAAGAAGAAAGCAAAGAAGAAAGTGTGCATAGTTCTAAGGAAGGAAAAGATAGTGCCCACATTATTAAGGAAAAAGGAGACAATAGCGCATAGATGAAGGAAACATTCCAATATGAAGTGCATGATGATTCTTGGCTATGGAATTTCTTATTTGGACACTTGAAATTTAGAGGTATGAAGATGCTACACAAATAATATGGTGAAAGTTTTTCCATTGATTGAAAAACCAGAAAGAATATGTGAAGGCTGCATTTTTGGAAAGCAACATAGAGAGTCATTTCCAGTCGACAAGTCATACAGAGAAAAAGATCCACTGTAAATTATACATTCAAATATTTGTGGACCAATGCAAACACCATCTATAGGTGGAATCACCTATTTTTCTGACATTCATTAGTGATTTCTTAAGAAAGATATGTATTTATTTCCTAAAATATAAATATGATGCATTGGGTTGTTTCCAACAGTTTAAATCACTTGTGGAGATGCAAAGTGGTTATTACATCAAGGTTCTAATAATTGATAAAGGAGGTGAATATGTTTCAAACGAGTTTTATAAATTTCGTAAAGTTCATGGCATTTACAAACAATTTACCACGCGATATACACCACAGCAAAATGGTGTCGCAGAAAGAAAGAATCACACCATCATGGATATGGCATGTAGTATGTTGGAATCCAAACATTTGTCAAATGAATATTGGGATGACGCAATAGCAACTTCAATATAAATCATGAACAGATGTCTGACAAAGAGTGTGAGAAACAAAGTTTCTCAAGAAGCCTGAACATGTATGAAGAATAATGTGGTGCACTTAAAATATTTTGGTTGTGTCACATACACGCATGTTCCAGATGAGATGCAAAAGAAGTTAGATAAAAAATAAATAAATGTATATTTGTTGGATACTCTAAAGATACAAAAGAATAAAAACTATCTGATCCTATTGCAAGGAAAGTCATAATCAATCACGATGTTCAATTTGTGGAGAATGAAGCATGGGCGGGAAGCATAGAAAGGAAAGTAAAATTTATTGATGTTATTTTGCATGATCACACAGAGGATGAAGTGGTTCAAACACCATGTACAAGTCAGTTTGCAGTTCCTTCTACACCTGGAACTGCAACACAAATCCCATCTCAAGCTACTCAAGTGAGATCGACAGGTGCACAGTCTACACCTAGAGAGAAACAAATTCCAGCAAGCATTCCAAGTAGTTATACATCTCCAGATCCTACATCTCCAGATCCTACATTAGCAAGTATGTTACCAAGGAAAACAAGAAGTTTGTGTGACATCTATAATGTTGACACAACATATTCATTTTTCATTTTTTGCTCTGTTTTCACAAATAGATGATCCATTAACTTTTTAAGAAGTTGTCAAAGATGATGTATGGGCACAAGCCATCGATGAAGAGATTAAATGCATAGAGAATAATCAGACATGGAAATTGGTAGATGTACATGAAGATAAGGATTTGATAAGTGTCAAGTGTATTTATAAGACGAAGAAAGATGCAGATGGAAATGTGCAAAAGCACAAGGAAAGATTAGTTGCAAGAGGTTTTACACAACAAACAGGAATCGATTTCATTGAAACATTTGTGCCAGTTGTGCCCATGGACACAGTTAGAAATTTTTTAGCCATTGTTGTGAAGAACATATGGTTTGTTTACCAAATGGATGTAAAGTCAACATTTTAGAATCGACATTTAGAAGAAGAAGTATATGTAGAACAACCACAAGGATATTAGATTCCAGAAAAAGAAAACAAAGTGTATAGATTGAAGAAGGCACCTTATGGATTAAAGAAAGCTCCCAGAGATTGGTACAGTCACATAGATTCCTATCTCACCCAGAATGGATTTCAAAGAAGTGATTGTGATCCAACACTATACATCAAATAAAGTCAGCAAGGTAATATGTTAACTTTTCTCTTATGTGTAGATGATTTGATTTTGACATGTGATTTTGGCATAGAAGAATTTAAGTTAGACATGAAGGATTAATTTGAAATGATTGATTTAGGGCTTATGAGATATTTTTTGGGTATTGAATTTCTCCAGTCCAAAGCTGGTATATTTATTTCACAACCTATGTATGTGCATGAAATTTTGAAAAGATTCAACATGATAAATTCCAAAGAATCCCCAACACCAAGGATGATTTTAGGGGCTAAATTTTTCTCATGGGCTAATTTTCCATGGTTTTTCCCAAAAAATGATTCGCTATTCTAAAAGTGATTCACCCAAATTCTATAGGATAAAATTATTTTACCTTAAAAATCGCCAACATTTTATACAAACTATATAAAATCCTCAAATATTTGAATATTTTTACAAAAATATCGCCAAACAATTTATAGTTGGCATAAGAAGGTTTGTAAGATTCACCAAGGTTTGTACATTTTAAAATAAATTTCCATCCTTAAAATCATCCCTTCCCAACACCTGTTGTTAGCAGTGAGAGTCACCCTTAGATTGCTAGAGGATAAGCCCAGTACCCATCAAATAGGTTTGTATATGTAGATTTATGATAGAATGTCAAATGGACAAAACTCGGCATAGCAATGTTCCAACACATAAATTATAGGCTAGAATGCATAAGCAAATGAGGTTTTGGCTAACTTCAGTTAGTGATTTAAAGATAAGTATGGGTAGATGGAAGCATTAATGATAAGGATGAATAATTCTGCTATAAGCATCAAGCCTTACTAGCATATAGGTGAAAAATAAGATCAGACACGAGAACTTCTTGATCTAAACCTTAAAACACTAATAACAATTACAACAACATCATAATCAAACATACATTAAAATACAACTATAACATCTCAATTGAATCATTCAATAATGAGCAACCAAAATAACAAAGAAGTAAGATAATGAAAGGAATTTGACTTCTATTAATCAAAATGTCTCATATCTCATACATAAAAGTAGAGTATGGCTTTGTCTTATCAAAACATTACAACAGGGAGTCTATGCTCAACCATTCAAACCCAAAAATGTCATTCGCATTGTGTATATATAGTCTAAACAAAAAGTAACAACATGAAGTGCGAGATGGATCCTCTAACCTAGGATTCGCCCACTAAAAACTAAAAATCTAACATCTGTACAAGTGGAGACAATAGATTGCTAGAAACATGCAAAATGTTGGCAACAACTCTAACATTGAAATATTTGTTGAGTGAGATATTCCTTGGGAGCATATTCATTAGTGCCATGTGTCCACCAGCTCCAACTGATTTCCAAGAATTTATGCTAATCTTTATCTGCCACCTGGTGACCATTGATTCCCTCAAAATACATCAAACCTAGAATGGGAAGCGAATCCATAAATTTTGATTGTATCAACCAGTTCGTAGCAGATTTTGTAGTGCCCTTCTCTGTAAACTATTCTGTAGTAGATCCTGTAGCGAGCTTCCTTTTCTGTTTGACTAGTTGATTTTGCATCACATTTTGTAGCATGCCTGCAACTTTGTATGTGTATAACATTTTGTAGTGCATTTTGTAGTGCCCCTGCAATATTTGTCTATGTAGGTCATTTCACAGCGCCAGGCGCTACGAAATGTCCTATAACTTTATATGTAATGCAGTTTGAGCCCAAAAAACCCAAAAATCTTAGCAGAATGTGTATAATCCTATAGATTCCTCCAGTCGATATCATCATGACACTTCCCACAAAAATTCAAAATGCAGATATGATCATCATAAAAAATGGGTGTCTTCTGGCCATTCCACTTCATCTCCTTAATCTGGCACTTCTCCCAGTTGCATCTTGAGCTGGCACATTAATATTTCTCTGGGATAAATCATATTTGAATGGCTGCAAGTCCTCCTTAATATTTTTGTTCTGATATTGTAAGTCTCTATTCTACCTATACAAATTTCTAAGCTTCCTATGAAGGGGCAAAAATATTCTTGTTGTGAATATGGCTTTGTCATGATTTCCATGTACATATCCATCAGATCCTTTAGCTTCTTCCTCTCAGCCAATCCTTCTCCCTTCAAGTGGAAAATTTTCTTTCTATCATCTCTAATTTTTCTGATCATCCTCTTTAAGGTGGGGTTATCAGGGAGATTAGTGATGTCTATGATTTCAACAGGCTTCTCAACATTCTCACCTTTACCCTTATCTTTCTTCTTGACAAGAGCTTTTTTTATGGCTTCTTGTTCAACAATTTCCTTCTGGGATGATGACCTGGTGAAGGCCCTCCTAGCTCTAGTCTCATCTGCTGCAGTAGGTGAGGGAAAGTGTATCTTTCTCCCCTTTTTGGATGTGGTTTTATCTGAGGGAACTTCTTCTAGTTCTGGTGCAGGATGAGGTGAAAGTTCCCTTTGTGGAGAGTGATGGGCTCCCCCTTATTCTTCTTCAACTTATTTAGGATCCTCCTTATCTTTGGCAATGTGTTTTCCATTTATATTTTTGCTTGTTTATTTTTGGGCAACACTATCGGTTGTAAAAGGGATCTGCATCTTATATTGAGGAGTAGAGGCTACATTTAGATGCATATTTGCAGAAGCAGTGAATTTCTCCCAAACTATGTTTCTTTTCTTCAATTCCTCCATTACAAGCTTCCTAATCAGCCCTGAGTGGAAAACACTAGTGTCCAAAGCCTTGGACTTGGCTTGGACCCTATCATCCATTTTTCCCATACTCCTAAAGAGATAGAAAGGGATGTTCATTAATTCCTTTCCTGTGAAGTGGAGAAAAAACCTAATGTGATATTGGTAGATCATATTGAATATTCCCTCACAGGTAAAATATCTCTAGATGAATTTCAACATCTTGTCAAATCCCTCAACCAAGTGGCTCCTAGGAACTCTCTTAGATAGGTTATCTCCCTGATGTTCTAGTTTGAGGAACTCTTTAGAAAAGGATACATTAAGAGTCATATATTTGAACCACCTTTCACCAGTGTTGGGTATCTTAGTGGTTGTTTCAATGGTGGCCTCAAATAATTCATGTTCAAGGGTTCCCACCTTGGTTTTAGTGTCATCAAAGTTTAATTCAAACTCCCTAGCTACCTGAGGGTGTCCCCTTTGCATATTTTGACATAATTAAGACAACCAACCATCTGGAAGACCTCTATAATCAAAGGTTTAACATCAAACAAGTGCATATCAGATGGAAAAACATGAGATATAATAAGAGAAAAAACACTACAATGATCTGAGAGGTGTGGGATTGAAAACAAGGACAGAGGTCTTTAGGGTTTGAATGATGGTATTTTAAAATTTGGCTTCATTAAGGCTTCAGGGTTTTTGTTCAATTTGACTTTTGAGCTAATGAAAGAGGAATCTGATGGATTAAGAAGAGGAAGAAAAACCTTTAGAGAAAGGATGTCCAAGGAGGCAACATTTTCAAGGTTTTTAACCTAACATTAAGTCTACATGGACGGTCATCATCATTTTAATAACAAGTCTCTTAAACTTTTCAATGTGAAGATAATTTAAATTGGAAATGGAAATGACATTGTAAATGAAAAGAGTTGATGCATGACATATTAGCAGAGGATAATGATATTGATTTTGATGCACAGTTCGCAGTGTTGGAACAAGGGATCTGTAGCACAATTTGTAGTAGTTTATGTAGCATAGATAGCAAGGGTTAAGCAATAGATGGGCGCAATAGCTCTGATAGAAGGGTTTTTTAAATTGCAATGGAAGACACTAAAAATACTGCAGATAGATGAGAATTCAGTGATAGCAGAGGTAAAGAGGCCGGTTGATAAAGGGAACCACAATTCACAGCGCCAGGTGCTATGAAAATTTAGCAGAGCCTTAAAATGTTCTTCAACAGAGCTCATATGACTCAAGGAGTACTTGGACATCATGGCTCAATTGTAGATGTGCTTCAGAAAGAATGAAACCACCTACAACCATTCCAACCTTCAATTCACCTATGTCGACCAGTTTGTACCATAATCCGCAGTGCCTGTCTGTACTAGGAGTTTTTGCAGCGCCGAACTAGGAGAAGAATTCAAACTTTGATAAAACAATTAAAAATATTTAATGAACAAATCTCATTTATTCCCTTTTAAAACATGGATGCTGAAAACAATGAGATCGACATGACACCAGCGTACTAGAAGAAGTTTGAGTTTACCTTCTAATGGGTAAAGGGACAGAGTGGAGGGGTTCAAGAACATAGTGGAGGTAGTGACATGTCATACTAGTGGTGGCATGGGGATGCTAGTGATGATTGTCTAATCATGTGATGAACCAAGGGTATAAATCATAAGTGTGGGTAAAATGTATGGGCCAACCTTCAATATTTCATTTATTTTGAGCTAATACCTAAGAAAACCATAAGGAGAAAATCATAAGCAAACTTAAAAATACTAACATAATATACCTCAAAAACTGTCTGAAAAAAAAAATAAAAAAAAATAAATAAATATTGTTTTGTATAAATATCCTTGAATAGTTCGAGATTCAAGCAAGTAAGCTTTCTGTTATTACCATTCAACTTAAAGTTTTCTGATCGACGATAAGTGTTTACTCCTCATTTCAATGTTTATTTCAATTCCTGTAATTATAATTACTTTCCTATCTATTTGTACCTATAACTATTACCACAGTCTTAACAACACAAATGACTTTGGGACTTTATGGCCAAATCCTTATGCGCTAGACCCTACAAATAACCCATTACCATATCTTTACAATACAAATGACTTTGGGGGTTGATGGCCTAGGCCTCATGCGTTAGTCCATACACATAATCACACGATGAAAACGACCAAACGGACTTAGGTAAAAGTAGAGTATTAGTCTATACTCCTCTGCGAAAAGTTTAGATACAAACAGACCCCTATAGTTTTTTTTTTCTAAAATATCTGGATACATGATAGTGGCTAGGTAAGGCCTTCCGGTTAAACTCAGAGTACAAATATTCCATAATCCTCCGATCATATTCAAGTTCACCTACACCGTTGGATTACAAGTACTAGGTCTCACGCTTATTCCATATTCCCACTAGTTGTGACCACGGGCCTAATCAAAATTCCTTTCACATTTCGACATTTTGGCAAGTCACAATCCCTAAAATGGAGCCATATCAACGGTTCACAAAACTTCATAATCTGATCCATTCTTTTCTTAATCGAACTTCTGACGGGATTTCGAAGTTTTTCCCTTCAATTCATCATCACTCCAACATTATAAAATTCATGATCTCAAAATCTTCGAAGTGATCGAACGGTTCACATAACCCACTAAGATGGACGGTTGACAGGATTTTGGATTTTTTCCTTCGGGTTTTCGAGACTCACAATAGTCCCTTTCGGCATTTCGGATCCCTTGACATGCTCTGATCTTTCACATTTTGCAACTTCATCATTCTTTTCATGAGTGTCCTTGACACCTCCAACTCCCGGTATCTGAAACTTCGAAATGGAGATTAAGTCGTGGTTTCGGTACCGTTGATTAATGGTAACCTGTTTTGTGATGGAAAATTCTATCGTTGGAAGTAAAACACCGTATGGGATGTTCATTTGTTTCAATTCTGAACGAGATATGTAATACTATTTTAAAAAGAATTACAGGGTTTCCCTTCCACCTACTTGTAATGGCATACTGGTTATTTTATTGGTTTAATATACTAGCGCCATATTGGCTACTTCCTCGAAATGATTTTGAGAAAGGAAAAAATGCTCGGCTATTGTCGGCTATATGTGTATCTTGTTTATAGTTGACTCCAGATCGCATGATGGTATATGAATTCAATTTGCACTTACTGTACTTGTGTTAGAGACGTTCCTTTTGAACTTTTAGGTGATTGTGTTGTTATTTACACAGTTAGGAATTTACTTAGGGGTATGTTTTAAGTTTCGGGATGTCCCTTCTTCCTTGGGCCTTCGCGCCTCTTGTGATTAGTTCTGGTAATTAAACTGTGTTAATTCGATTCACTCCAATAATTTTTCAACATTTCAACCTATAACTTTTCATTAAACATCGGTTGATATAAATATGTGTAAATGGTGTAGATGGTCTATAATAATTCTTGGTATTCGCAAGGTCACTTCTATACTTTATGTCAGAGATTAATCATTTCACCACCTTATGATGGTGGATCGGTGGTTGTCTTGACCCTTCAAGACATGAGGGTTCACTGTCAAACAGTGGTCGCCTTAGCCTTTGTAGGCCACCAAATACCATCACCGCCCTAATTTAATTTTTCTTAAGGTCGAAGGGGCAAGTTTTGTTCCTATAAATACTTGAATCATATTGTAATCCACATATAGAGGGTGAGACAAGAGCTTGAAAGCATTTTTTTTTTAATTGAACTTGTCACTCTGTGTTTTATTTTATTGATTTTGTAAACTCTATTCATGTTTTCATTTTTTGGCATTCGGAGTTTATTGGTTCAAGTTGCGTGGAGTTCTCTTGTTCTTGCAAATGCCGAAACCCAAAGCGGCCCCACAACCTAATCGAATTCATGATTTGACGATTACCATTGTATGCAATTCATGCATCAAGCATTATCAAATGCCGAAACCTGATATTGGCTGGGCCCCACACCTTTTTCGTGATTTCACGATTCGGCATTTGATGCTGTGTGGTGTTTTGCATCGGGAATGTGTAAACCCCGAAACCCGAAAAGGACCGGGCCCACACTCCATTTTTTTTTTTTGCGATTCAAGAATTGTTGTTTGTGGCGTTGGGTATTCGTAAACCCTGAAACCCTGAAGTACTAGGCCCATATTCCATTTTCATTTTCGCGATTCGGGAGTTGTTGTGTGTTGGTGTTTGGCATTTTTAATCACCAAGCCCCGAACCTCATAACCCAAAGTGTTGGGCCCACAACCTTTTCGCATTTTGGGATTCGTCAAATAGCATGGTCTTTTGTTTTTTTGTATTCGGCTTTTGTAATCACCGAAACCTGATTGACCTCCATTTTTCACACTTTAAATATACATATATATATCTATACACTATGCAGTTTTCCATTTGCATTCAATATGTAGGTAAATTCAAATCTGCATCACAATTTACTTGTGGGGTTTCAACTACAACACTTTATCTTACTACAATTGTAATCCAAACCACATCACAAAGCTTCTTTAAGAATTGACTAGTCATATCCTTCCAGCTAGTATACTTTCAGGAACTAGTATTCATAACAGTAATGAGATGCAACAAAGATAATCCATTCTAAACTAGTAGAGAGACATTCTAGCAATTCCTAAGTTTGCAATAGGAAGCATTCAATCTTTCATCCTTAATATTATTTCTAACAGATACATTCTATCAAGTATGTAACAATTTAAGATTCAGCTAGAGAAGGGACAGAAATAACATATCTAAAATAATACGCTGAAAGACAAAGGGAACAACCACATTCCTCCCAACCGTGGAATAGGGAAGCCAAACTACTTGCCCAATTCACCCCCTAGCCTGACCATGAATCCATGAGGGCGAACTTGGAAAAGATTCTATTCAGCAATGTCCTATAGCTCCAACATTTTTCCCTTGCCTCACACTCAAGCAGTGTTCATAACAGCAAGTAAATCAAAAGTCTCCTTTCACCGCATACTTGGCAGCATCCTGCCTCCTCTCATATGCTATTTATCATTTGCCTAGGTCTTTTCCCTCCCCTGGGAATTTTTGTTGTTTTCTAAATCCCTGATTTTCAAGGGCTTCCAATGGCCAAATCACTGATTTTCGACTTGTAATAATCATCCCAGAGGTAGTTCCAACATGTTCCCCACTCATGGAGTCATGGTCGGTTAAATTTAACATGTTTGTTCCATTTGTCCTCCTGCAATCAATATAAAATATTCTATTTTCATACAAGTGTCATAGTCAAATAGTTAGTTGGGTCAAATCAAGTCTCTGCCCAATAGTCATAATAATTAATTACAATTATCAAATTCGAAATTCGGAATTGCCATAAATGGCAAAAATTTTCCAAATTCAAATTTACTAAAAACGGAATAAATTTTCAACAAATTTAAATTTCTAAAATACTTTATTTTTTTGGGATGTCACATCATTTCCCCCTTCAATAAAACAGTGTCCTCAGTGTTTGTCCCTTCCTTGGAACAGGATTGGATGAGATTTCCACAAATCTCCCTCCAACTCCCAAGTGGCCTCATCAGAACTAAAGTGCTTCCATTGCACCTTTACCTGAGCGACGACTCTGTTCTGAAGTGTTATTTATCTCCGGTCCATAATACGCAGGGGTTCCACCTGAAACTTGCCTTCGGGTTCCACCTGCACCAAGTTCCAATCAATCATATGAGTAGGGTCATGTATATATTTTTTTAACGAAGAAACGTGAAATACATTATGAATTCTCAGATTAGCGGGAAGTGGAAGTTGGTATGCTACGGGTCCAATTCGAGCTAGTATCTCGAAGGGCCCACAAAACTTGGGTGCCATCTTGGCACAGTTCCCTAAGTTCAACGAGCTCTTTCATGCTTTGACCTTCAAATAAACATGGTCTCCTACTTGAAATTCCAAGTGTCTTCTTTTCTAATCTACATAGCTCTTATGTCTGTCCTGTGCTTCTTTCAATTTCTGTTGTACCTTCCTTACCATGTTCTCCATTTCTTGGAGTATCTCTAGTCCAACCATGAGTCTGTCAGCCAGGTTATCACAACTAATTGGATTCGTACACTTTCTATCGTATAGTACTTCGAAAGGGCTCAACTTAGCCGAAGTTTGGTACCCATTGTTATATTCAAATTCTACCAAGTGCAGGTAGTCTTCCCACTTTCTCGGTTTTGTTCTTACATACATGTGGAGCATATCCTCTACAATTTGGTTTGTCCTTTCGATCTATCCATCCGTTTTTGGATGATAACTCGTACTGAAATTCAAATTTGTATTTAGCCCTGCAAGCAATTCCTTCCAAAAAGCAGATGTGAATTTTACGTCTCTATCTGAAATCACCATTTTAGGAATACCATGTAGTCAAAAAATTTCTTTCATGAATATTTCATCACTGTTTATAGCTTTAAAAGTAGACTTTACAGGAATAAAGTGTGCAGACTTACTAAGTTTATCGATTACAACCATGATAGAATCATTCTGTTTTTGAGTTTTAGGCAAACCTATTATAAAGTCCAGCGATATGGTCTCCCATTTCCATTCTGGTACTGGTAAAGGCTGTAATAGGCCGGCTGGATGTTGGTGCTCGACCTTAACACGCTGAAAATCTTGGCACCTAGCCAAGTACTCTGCTGTTTTGCCCTTCATATTAGGCTAGTAAAATAGTTTTCTAAGTGATGTTATTGTTTTCTGGTAACCTGGATGGCCAGAATACAGTTTCTTATGCACTTCGTCCAAAATTGTTGATTTCAATTCTGTTGAATCTGGTATGTAAAGTTTGTTTTTAAGTCGTAATAGTCCTTTCTTGTCGATGCTTAGATTTGGTTTGTCAGAGTTGGTGGTATTGTTTTGTAATTCTATCATTATCTTAGTGTAATTTCCGTCGTTAATACTTGTCGTCCTTATTCTTTGTTCCAGATCACTTTCTACCCTACTGATATTTATCTCAAATAACCCATGGACTCTTCTGCTTAAAGTGTCTACTACTTTATTTTCCTTAACCTTGATGTGTCTGAATTCGAAGTCGAATTCGCTCAAGAAGGCTAGCCATCTTTCTTGTCTTTCATTAAGATCTGGTTGGCTAAACAGATATTTTTCCCCACTATTATCTGTCAATAGTAGAAATTTTCTGCCCATTATGTAGTGTCGCCACATTTTTAAGGTGTGTATTACCGTTGCCAATTCTATGTCATGAGTGACATAATTTCACTCGTTTTCTTTTAATTTATGGGACTCATAACAAATAACGTGTCCTTCCTGAGTTAGGACACCACCTAGTCCTTCTTTACTTACATCAACACATGCGGTGAAGTCTTTATCTAGGTCTGCTACCTTCAATATGGGTGCAGTTGTCAATAATTCCTTCAGCTTGTTAAAACTGTCTTGACACTTCTCTGACCAGTTAAAATTGGTCCCTTTCTTTTGTAATGACGTGATAGGGTAGGCTATCTTGGAAAACCCTTCTATAAATCTGTGGTAATATCCATTGATTCCCATGAATGACCAGATATCCGCTACATCCTTAGGTACCGGCCATTCCATAATGGATTTTATCTTCTCTGGGTCTACGACAATGCCTTCTGCTGAAATTACATGTCCTAGATATTGTATTTCTTTCAAATAAAAGTCACACTTTTCAAATTTGGCGTAGAGTTTGTGTTTACTCAACATTTGCAGAACTATACTTAAGTGTTCATCATGTTCTTCCTCCATTTTTTAATAGACCAAAATATCGTCTATAAATACTACCACGAACTTGTCCAAGTACTGACTGAAAATACTATTCATCAGGCACATAAACGTGGCTGGTGCATTAGTGAGTCTGAAAGGTATGACTACAAATTTGTAGTGTCCATATATTGTCTGAAACGTTGTTTTGCTTATGTCCTCGTCTTTTATCCTAACTTGATGATAACCGGATCGTAAATCCAACTTTGAAAAGATCTTGGCCCCACCTACTTGATCGAATAGATCATTTATCCTTAGTAAGGGGTATTTGTTCTTAATAGTCATTTTGTTCAGTTGTCTATAATTGATACATAGTCTTAGAGTACCGTCTTTCTTTTTCACAAAGAGAACTGGTGCCCCCCATGGTGAAACACTCGGTCTGATATACTCTTTGTCCAACAATTCATGTAATTGTATTTTTAATTCTGTCAGTTCTGGTAGACTCATTCGATAAGGTGCTTTTGATATAGGAGCTGAACCAGGTAGTAGGTTTATGGAGAAGTCTATTTCCCTTCTAGGAGGTAATTCTGGTATCTCATCCACAAACATGTCTCTGAATTCACGTAGGATAGAAAAGTCTTCTAACTTTGGCTTATCTTCTTTTTCTAATAGATTCGTCACTTGGATGGCATAAACTTGACATCCCTTTCTAATACATTTCTTGAGTTGCATCGCTGAAACTTGTCTAAATGATACAAGTTTTGGTATGCCTTGGGCTATTCTAATAGTGCCAAAATCATCTTTATAGCTAAGTATCTTTGTATAACAGTCTAGTATTTCTTTGTGTTGTTCCAACCAATCCATCCCAATAATCATATCTTAAGATCCTAGTGGTAAGATGTTCAGACTGGTCCTTATCTTTTGACCACCTAAGTTGAACTCAAAATCCGAAATAAAGTCAACTACTTTCCTTTTAGTACCTATTTCTAGTTGTACCAACCATGATTTTGCGTGCTTCAGTTTCTTAAGTTTATTCGACTCTACTATATTAGGAGTAATATAACTTAATGTATCTCCAGGGTCAATTAAAATAGAAATTCGAGTGTCATTGATTTTACCTTCGATTTCTACCACCGAGGACTGGTGGTCAGCTTGTCGACCATCTATGGCTACATTTATCCGATGCAGGCTTCTGCCACTATCGAGGCTTCCTGCAGATTATGAACAGCAGTTTTGTTTGCTGAAGTTAAACGTGGACAGTTCCTCCTTAGATGAGGCTCTCCACACTCCCAAGACTTTAATGGCTCATGGGAGTTGTCCCCAAACTTATCCGTTCCCAGGTTTACCGGTTTACCACTACCTTGCATATTCGGATGATTGGAGTGAAAATCCTTCCTTGGGAAACTTTTTGTTGCATTCTGATAAGGAGCTAGCTGGTATCCCTTCTTCCGTTGGTTCATTCGATCTTCTTTTTATCCTTACAGATATTGGGAAAATCTACTCGCTATTTATACTGGTCATAGCACATTCGTGCTTTCCTGAATACCTCACTCAAGGATTTGGGGTTGTCAAACTCAATTCTGTCCTGGTAGGCCTGTAATAAACAACTTAAGAATCACTTGATTTTTACCTTATCCTCCCGGATGTACGGTACAAACCTTAGTAGTTCCAGGAATTTATTTATAAGGTCCTCCATCGTCATATGTCCGATTCGTAACTCGTAAAATTCTTTTGCCTTCCTTTAATAATAGCTTTCAGAAAGGTATTGTTTCTTGAAATACTTATTAAAGTCAGACCATTCCAACTGTTTCTCCCTTAGGCCCTTGGCCAATTTCAGGTCCTACCACCAAATGCTGGCCTTCCCCTTCAGATTGTAGATGGCCATTCTAACCTTCATGTTGCTGGAATAGTTGTAGATCTGGAACTATTTTTTGATGTCCAACAACCATGCCTCAACTTCTTCTCCTGTCCTGGATTCTCCATCAAAGGTAGCTGGTTTAATCTTTTTAAATTCTCCTTCAAGGTGGTCTACTTGTTTTCTTTTTCTGTCTGATATAGTTTTTTCTTCAGCTGAAGGTGTCCCTTTAGACGAACTGTCTCCTTCTTCTGTTTCCGGTCCAGAATTCTTGGAGTCCATTTTACTGACTTCTTCGTCATGGTTATCATCTTTTGGGGTTTTCCTGGTTACTATACTATGTAGCAGGACCTCATTTATCTCTTGTTGTTCCTGCTGTGCTTTCTTCAATTTTTCATTGTCGGCCTTGAAAAACTGCAGTTCAACAATAAGATTCCTCATTGTTTCCAACACCTCCATGGGTGAGCTTCCATCATTGTTCTATCTTGGATCTCCAGGAGGTCCTTGCTACAGATTTCCTTCCATCCTGATTTCTGCACCCTCCTGAGCTGCCATAATTTGCAAAAACAGAAAGGGATTTTTGTTTGTAACCATAAAGGTTTATTAGTTTTATATAAATCAGAATATATATTAAACAATTAATGTGGTCCTGTTCAGTCCCAGGGTTGTAACTTTTGCTCTGATACCACATGTAATATACCTCAAAAACTGTCCGGAAAAAAAATAAATTGTTTTGTATAAATATCCTTGAATAGTTCGAGATTCAAGCAAGTAAGCTTTTTGTTATAAATCACGAGTCTGAAAGTTTGCAAGAGTCCTTATTGTCGTTGACTGTCATTACCATTCAACTTAAATTTTTCTAATCAACGATAAGTGTTTACTCCTCATTTTAATGTTTATTTCAATTCCTGTAATTATAATTACTTTCCTATCTGTTTGTACCTATAACCATTACCACAGTCTTAACAACACAAATGAATTTGGGAATTTATGGCCAAATCCTTACGTGTTAGACCCTACAAATAACCCATTACCATATGTTTACAATACAAACAACTTTGGGGGTTGATGGCCTAGGCCTCATGCGTTAGTCCATACACATAATCACACGATGAAAATGACCAAACAGACTTAGGTAAAAGTAGAGTATTAGTCTATACTCCTCTGTGAAAAGTTTAAATATAAACAGACCCCTATAGTTTTTCTTTCTAAAATATCTGGATGCAGGATAGTGGTTAGGTAAGGCCTTCCGGTTAAAATCAGAGTACGAATATTTTGTAATCCTCCGATCATATTCAAGTTCCCCTGCACTGTTGGATTACAAGTACTGGGTCTCACACTTATTCCATATGTCCACTAGCTGTGACCACGGGCCTAATCAAAATGCCTTTCACATTTTGGCATTTCGGCAAGTCACAATCCCCGAAATGGAGCTAGATAAACGTTTCACAAAACTTTATAATCTTATCCCTTCTTTTCTTAATCGAACGACTAATGAGATTTTGGCATTTTTCCCTTCGAGTCATCATGACTTCAACATTATAAAATTCATGATCTCAAAATCTTTGAAGTGATCGGACGGTTCACATAACCCACTGAGATGGACGGTTGACGAGATTTCATAGTTTTGCCTTTTGGGTTTTCGATACTCACAATAGTCCCTTTCGACATTTTAGAGCCCTTGACATGCTCTGATCTTTCACATTTCGTGACTTCATCATTCTTGTCGTGAGTGTCCTTGACACCTCCAAATCCCGGTATCCGAAACTCCAAAATGGAGATTAAGTCGTGGTTTTGGTACCGTTGATTAAGGGTAACCCGTTTTGTGATGGCAAATTCTATCGTTGGAAGTAAAACACCGTATGGGATGTTCATTTGTTTCAATTCTGAACGAGATATGTAATACTATTTTTAAAAGATTTACAGGGGTTCCCTTCCACCTACTTGTAATGGCATATTGGTTATTTTATTGGTTTAATATACGAGCACCATATTGGCTACTTCCTCGAAAGGATTTTGAAAAAGGAAAAAAAACTCGGCTATTGTCGGCTATATGTGTATCTTGTTTATAGTTGACTCCAGATCACATGATGGTATATGAATTCAATTTGCACTTACTGTACTTGTGTTAGAGACTTTCCTTTTGAACTTTTAGGTGATTGTGTTGTTATTTACACAGTTAGGAATTTACTCAGGGGTATGTTTTAAGTTTCGGGATGTCCCTTCTTCCTTGGGCCTTCGCGCCTCTCGTGATTAGTTCTGGTAATTAAACTGTGTTAATTCGATTCACTCCAATAATTTTCCAACATTTCAACCTATAACTTTTCATTAAACACCGGTTGATATAAAGATGTGTAAATGTTGTAGATGGTCTATAATAATTCTTGGTATTTGCAAGGTCACTTTTGTACTTTATGTCATAGATTAATCATTTCACCGCCTTATGACGGTGGATCGGTGGTCGTCTTGACCCTTCAAGATGTGAGGGTTCACTGTCAAGCGGTGGCCGCCTTAGCCTTTGCAGGCCACCAAATACCATCACCACCCTGATTTAATTTTTCCTAAGGTCTAAGCGGCAAGTTTTGTTCCTATAAATACTTGAATCATATTGTAATCCACATACAGAGGGTGAGACAAGAGCTTGAAAGCATTTTTTTTTTTAATTGAACTTGTCACTCTGTGTTTTATTTTACTGAGTTTGTAAACTCTGTTCATGTTTTCATTTTTCGACATTCGAAGTTTATTGGTTCAAGTTGTGTGGAGTTCTCTTGTTCTTGCAAACGCCGAAACCTGAAGTGGCCCCACAACCTAATCGAATTCATGGTTCGACGATTACCGTTGTATGGTGTTCATGGATCAAGCATTACCAAACGTTGAAACCCAATATTGGCTAGGCCCCACACCTTTTTCATGATTTTGTAATTCAACGTTTGATGTTGTGCGGTGTTTTGCATTGGGAGTTTGTAAACCCCGAAACTCGAAAAGGACCAGGCCCACACTCCATTTATTTTCTTCACGATTCAGGAATTGTTGTTTGTGGCATTGGGTATTCATAAACCCCGAAATCCCGAAGTACTGGGCTCATATTCCATTCACATTTTCGCGATTCGAGAGTTATTGTGTGTTGGTGTTTGGCATTTGTAATCACCAAACTCCGAACCTCGAAACCCAAAGTGATGGGCCCACAACCTTTTCGCATTTCGGGATTCAGCAAACAGCATGGTCTTTTGTCTTTTTGTATTCGGTGTTTGTAATCACTAAAACTCGATTGACCTCTGTTTTTCACACTTTAAATATACATATATATATCTATACACTATGCAGTTTTCCATTTTCATTCAATATGTAGGTAAACTCAAATCTGCATCACAATTTACTTGTGGGGTTTTCAACTACGACGCTTTATCTTACTACAGTAGTAATCCAAACCACAGCACAAATCTTCTTTAAGAATTGACTAGTCATATCCTTCTAGCTAGTATACTTTCGGGAACTAGTTATTCATAATAGAAATGAGATGCGGCAAAGATAATCCATTCCGAACTAGTAGAGAGACATTCAAGCAATTCCTAAGTTTGCAATAGGAAGCATTCAATCTTTCGTCCTTAATATTATTTCTAATAGATACATTCTATCAAGTATGTAACCATTTAACATTCATCCAGAGAAGGGACAGAAATAACAGATCTGAAATAATACGCTGAAAGACAAAGGGAACAACCACGTTCCTCCCAACCGTAGAATAGGGTAGCCAAACTACTTGCCTGATTCACCCCCTAGCCTGACCATGAATCCATGAGGGAAAACTTGGAAAAGCTTCTCTTCAGCAATGTCCTATAGCTCCAATAGTTTTCCCTTGCCTCACACTCAAGCAGTGTTCATAATAGCAAGTAAATCAAAATTATCATTTCCCCGCATACTTGGCAGCGTCCTGCCTCCTCTTATATGCTATTTATCATTTGCCCAGGTCTTTTCCCTCCCTTGGGAATTTTCGCAGCTTTCTAAATCCCTGATTTTCAGGGGCTACCAATGGCCAAATCACTGATTTTCCACTTGTAATAATCATCCCAGAGGTAGTTCCAACATGTTCACCACTCATGGAGTCATGGTTAGTTAAATTTAACATGGTTGTTCCATTTGTCCTCCTGCAATCAATATAAAATATTTTGTTTTCATACAAGTGTCATAGTCAAATAGTTAGTTGGATCAAATCAGGTCTCTGTCCAACAGTCATAATAATTAATTACAATTATCAAATTCAAAATTCAGAATTGCCATAAATGGCAAAAATTTTCCAAATTCGAATTTACTAAAAACGGAATAAATTTCCAACAAATTTAAATTTCAAAAATACTTTATTTTTTTTGGATGTCACAACTAATCGATAAAAATTAAAATCCTAAGGATGAATTTGAACCTTGAGAACTTCATGTGATAACACCTGTCATAACAAGATTGAAGTTAAGTAAGGAAGATGAAGGATCTAAGGTGGATCCCACACAGTTTAAAAGATTGGTAGGAAGTCTTATGTATCTGAAAGCAACAAGGCCTAATATTATATATGGACTGAGCCTCATTTCAAGCTTTATGGAAACTCCAAAGGAATCACATTGGAAGGTATGAAAAAGAATCCAGAGATATGTGAATGGAACAAAATATTTTGGAATTATGTATTCTACTTCAGAAGATTTTAAACTTATTGGATACACTGACAGTGATTATGGAGGTAACATAGATGACATAAAAAGTGACTCTGGGTACACATTTCATTTTGGAATAGGTATAGTGTCATGGGCATCAAGGAAGCAATCCATAGTGATTCTTTATTCAATAGAAGTTGAGTGCATCACAGCTACAATCGCAGCTTCTCAAGCAATTTGGATGAGAATAATGTTAAAATATTTGATGCGGGAACAACAGGAACCAACTACAATGTTTTGTGACAACAATTCAGTCATCATATTATCCAAGAATCATGTGTTTCACAAGAAAACGAAACAAATTTATATGAAGTATCATTTTATCATAGAATTAGTGAATAAAAAAAAAATTTGCTTAGAATTTTGCAGATCTAAAGAACAAGTCATAGATATTTTCACAAAAGCTTTGGCAAAAGATGCATTTCAGAAACTGCGCATTTGTCTAGGAGTCAGCGCAGTCGCAGATATTTGACACTTCATGTCAATTCAATTTTTTGATGTAAATTTTGTATTTTGTAAACTCACCTACTTATAATAATTACTTATAATAATGAGGGATTGTTGAAAACATTAATTAAAAGTCATGAGCTTCACGCTTAGACAGATTATGTCTCTCACAAAAACATAGACATTAGTTTGTCAGACACGTCAAGAAAGAGTGTTAGCAGAAGTTTGTTTAATGGACTAATATTTATCTTTCTCGAGCTGTGTTATGCAAATGAGAGTCAGCCGAAATTTCCTATTGTATTAATTGTTTGAGTCAGTTTTACTTCTACAGGAAGTATCAGTTTTCATCTATATAAGTCTCAGTCTGTAGATAGTCAATACACACAGAACAACGAGAACAGAGTTGATAGTTAGCAACATTAGCAGTTGTGAGGAGTCAAAAAACTCTCATAGCTCAAGATTTGATTTTGTAAAGGTTTTGCAGAAGTTGTTCAAAAGTTGTTGGATCCAAAGCTCTAAACAATATTGTATTATGTATTAGCGCGCACTGCCCAAGTTCTTAATATATATCAAGTATTTTTGTTTTGAACATATTCATGAGTATTTCTGAGTTTTGTTGTGTTTATTAGCTTATGTGTTAAATATTAGTACAACGTGAAGACATTGTTTCATTAAGTTATTAAGTTGTATTAGCGCGCACTGCCCAAGTTCTTAATATATATCAAGTATTTTTGTTTTGAACATATTCATGAGTATTTCTGAGTTTTGTTGTGTTTATTAGCTTATGTGTTAAATATTAGTACAACGTGAAGACATTGTTTCATTAAGTTTTATTATCATAGCGAGTAGTAAATCGTGCAATCTGTGAAGTGAAATGCATAGTAAGTACCGAGAATTCATCAGCGAATCTTTGTAGAACGCATTATTTTCAAATGTACTATGCAGAACTCGTCTGCGCGTTGTAAATCCGGGGGTGTTGTCTTTGACATGACCATACTGAGGTGAAGTCATCGAGTGGTGACAGGAGACAATTTTAATCATACCTGGAACAACAATAACTAATGAAAAGAGAGAAGATTTTTCGCAGTTATTATCAGTTCTAGGTGTCATGCATCCCACTCTCACAAGCTCTCGGGAAGAGATATCAGACATTTTCTCTTGTCTTATTGGTTCGGAAGTCTTCTATCAGATCGAATGTATCTGTACATGTAACTTCCATCCATAGCTATTTAAAATCTTTTGTCTTCAAAACAGTCTGAAGCCATGTAAAATTTGTTGATTCTCTCGACTCTCGGCAATTTACATTTGTTGATTCTCTTGACTCCATTGTGGGAAGCTAGTGTTCAAATAAACTTGCAATATACTCTTCACCATCAATATACAACAATGGACTGCTAGTTGTTTAAATCAAACTGCAAAATAATTATCAACAAGGACATAGTCACTGCAGTGGCACTTGTTTTATTTTGGAATCTCTTATTTTTGTGGGACTTTAACCTATTTTGACATTAAACGTATGAGTATCCATGTTGTCTTTTATTTTTTGATCATGGAATCTGGTAAAGTTGTTCAAATTCAAAAGTGTGGAGAATATCAAACCTACCCATAAAATCTTAGAATACTAAAGATAATGTAGACTTAGCGGTCTCTCTTTTCAGTAAAACTAGGTATAGTCCATACGTATATGCAATGCGTTTTTGGAAAATTAAAATTTAAGAAAATAAATTGTAATTTTATTAAAATATAAATATAAAATAAAATGTTTATATATGAAAAAACAAAAGTTAAATAATAAAATAAATACTCTAATTTATATATA